>VUQH01035339.1:0-12115 GCA_015106775.1 Etroplus canarensis | reverse complement strand
GGGGGGGGGGTTGAGAGGAGGAAGTAACTGAAAGGAGGACTACATGTAACAAAGCCTATGAGCTAAACTCACATGTCATGATAAAGAGCTGAGATCGAGAAGTAGAAGAGTAGAAGGGACGGGATGCTAGTTGGTGGTGGTAATGCACTATTTTGTTTGCCAGCCGCCAATAAAATTTACAAGAAGAAGAAGAAGAAGAGCTGAGATCTGAGGCCAGTGACCACCACAGTTTCCTTTTTCACCGCGCCATTCAGAGAAGTGATCCTCACAGGAACCTTGTCCCTTCTCCTGTCCCCACCAGAGGGCAGTGTCAGTCACTGGATAAGGGGGGGATGTGGGGTCACAGACATTACTGCTGTCAAGATGTACAGGTAGTGCTAATTATCACTGTATCTGCAATAATAATCTTTATCATCTCCTGCATTTACTGAGGTTTAACAAAAACATACGGTATTTTTAGATGATTTCCTTTAATGTCTTTTGTTGCACTTTTAAGTTATAATTTAAATTAGGACGGCCACATTTATTACATTAACTTATATATGTATTCTTTTCAGTAATATTTGTTTTTTAACTGTAGGTCCCCCAAACATGTCATATATATAGTAGAGGCTTAAAACTTGACAGAGAAAAAGGGAAATAAAGTAAGGAGATAAAAACCAGGGAGACTCAAGGCCGTACAACCCAGGGACCTATCTGCTGTGACGAGACGTGTCCATGAACAGGAGGGACCTGAAGTCCTCTCTACAGCCTGATATGTCCCAATATCTCCCCCATGTGTGTGTGTGTGTGTGTGTGTGTGTGTGCTGCAAATCCAGCACCTTCCAACCTTCCTCTGTAGATTCAATCAATACATCTATTTTGGGATTGGAAATACGAGCCGACAGAGAGGGTTGAGCTCAGCTGAAGTGTTGTTTTTCTCTGGGCACAAAAACTCACTGGCGCCTGTGGAGTGGGCCACAAAGACTGCATGTATGCACATGTAGAATGTCCATTAACTTTTGCTTTTCAGTACAGTGGTAAATTGTAAACGGACTGCATTTCTACAGTGCAGTTTTGGAAGGGTTCGAGCGGAGGAACAGGGGAACTTGTGTGGATCCCTGCTGGGTGATGCCTTAAAAAAACGTTCAAAGAAGTCATGATAGTTAGGAAGCAAGTAAAAATGTTGACCTGCAAGATTCTTTCCAGGGCTGTCGTTTGTGGTGAGAAGGACGCACTCTGTAAATAGATTAATAATAACATCATCAGGGCTGTCCAAAACTCTGATCATTAAGTTGATCATCTTAAACATGTTTGTGCGACTGATGAGCCACTAGTCTCCTTCATTTCACGACCGGAAAAAAGTCTCTCCATTGCTATGAGGTGTTATGCTTCACAGCGGCGTGAAAACATTATAAAAAGAGCACAGCTGAAGAAGAGTGGATTAAGGAGCTCCATCCTCATCTTCACAGAGGCTGCTGAAATTATCCCTGTGTTTACTTTCTGAGTGATTGTTCCTCATCTTGTGGTGAATAAAAACACAGTTAAGATCCACCATGATGAAGAAGAAACTCTCGCACCAGTCCCTGATGAATGTCCTCACTGACCTTTTGATCACTTCAGCGCTCCTGATGAGTAACATATCGCCTAAACTGCTGAGCGCCACATTCAGAGAGGGTGTGAAGGATTTTCCAGTATTGTCCGTAACTTGGACAGTGTCCTCCTCTCTGAGAGAGTCCAGCTCCACACCTCCGATGCTACTGGCCTTGTGGATCAGTTTGAATCTGTTGCTCTGTGCTACTCTCAGTCTGCTGCCCCAGCACACTTCAGCACAGAGGATGGCACTGGCTGCTGCAGACTCATAAGACATCCTGAACATCGTCCAGTAGATACTGAAGGACCTGAATTGTCTCAGAAAATAGAGACGCTCTGGTCTTCTGTGTGTTTGATGAAGTCCAGTTTATTGTCAGTGTGAACACTGAGGTGTTTGTAGAAGGCAAAGCTGTGCCCTATTATGAGCTGCCGCAGAGCAGTTTAAAATTGTCATTAAGCAGTAAAGTTACACTAACACCTTTGCTGCAAAAGTGTATACCTTTTATATAATACGGTAAAATGATGTATGCACTTTTGGGCTGGAAAAATACTGCGCATGTTTAGATAGTGTTGTGTCAAAAGGGACCTCATAACTGTAAGACTGGCATATTTTCTTCTTGTTTTGTGATGAATTTGCTCACCTTTATCTGCCCCTGGCATGTCCCGCTGTTAAAATATTTCGTGTAGTCCGATATGTTTTTGCTCAGCTGTGCAGAGCAGTTCAGTTGTGGCTGTTCATTCTTGTGTGCAGCAGGGTGTGGTAGCTGCAAGACTGACATGCCCAACCTCAACACTTTCCCCACGGCTCTGCTTGTGTTACGAGCTCCTGACAGAACCTGCGTCCCAATCAACACAACCCTGTTTTTGTTGTAAAAATGGGCCTCAGATTGTTCTGGATGCCCTCTAAAATTCTAAACCCGCTTATTTTTTACACACTTGAGAGGGGCAAGCCCCTCTTGCTATGGAGGGTTGTGTCAGGAAGGGCATCCGGCGTAAACCTTTTTAATCTGCTGTGGTGACCCCTTGGAGAAAATACAAGGGAGCAGCTGAAGGTACGTATCAGAATAGCCTGGTGGTAAACTTGAGATTCTGACTGTACAGGGTGTTTCAAAAAGATGGAACTAAATGACCTATATTTATTTTTAGCAACATGGGAAAATTACACAAAGTTAAAAATAGTTAGTTGTGGTCTTTTATAACTCTGTGCCCCGCCCTTTCATGTGGTAAACATTTCATTCATGGGCAGTTTGTGGTTGCAGAGGTATAGTGATTTCAAATCGAGTCCATCTTTTTGAAGCACCCTGTATATTTTACCTTAGTCAATCCAACAAGGTAAAAACTGTGGATATGCACACTTTTAAGGCATAAATCATGAGCTGGTTGCAATATATTCCCTCACAGGAGTTACAGTAAAATCTATTGAGATTCCAAGCGAATGCTGGAAAGACCGATCAGTACAGTTGATGTCTAGTACAGACTTTAGCTGCTTTGTCATTTATCACCACTTTTCTTTTGAGTATGAATTTGTGTTATGCAATTCATGTTCCTATTTTACCTCACATGAACCGTGACACAGTGAGAACTGCTTATGTCACTGTGTTTTAGCCTACTTTTCAGTCTCCCTCATTTACTGGTGAAAACTCACACACAAAAAGGGACATTGTCCTCCTGGACTGGATGCGCTGACTGTCCCTGAGAAGAAGCCGGGCTGTCTGGCCACTTACTCAGCGGATGCCAGTTACATCATTGCTCATCCACTGAGCAGTAAGTAGATAAGAACTGTCTTTGTTGCCTTAGCAGCACCATAATACTTGAGCATTCAGTAGTCATACTGTATATTGATTAAAGCTTTTCTTTCATGGTGGAAGGAAACATTCCCTGGGATGGCAGAAATGTTAGCTGCTTTAGATGAGTTCACTAAATGTTTGATTTGCGTTGTAGCCAGGATCCAGCATCACACAGTGGATATAGACAATGAACACAGCCCTGTTAAAATCCACTGTATTTACAACCAGGCCCACAGACAGGAGCTGAGAAAATTTCACTCAATGCTGACTAGACTAATGTGACCGCCACCTGAAGTGACGCGCATGAGCAGAAGACGTGACGTCACACGCAGCACGCTGTGTTTATCGAAGTAAATATGGATGCTACAAGTCGGCGTGTGAGTACAACCTCAATTTTTTTCCATGAACTCGCTCCATCAACGCTATCTGCCATGCTTGTTTTGTCCATTGTTTACATTCAGTCTTGCCGTGTTTCGCCTCCTCCAATGCAGAATTACGACGACCACATATCGAAGTGGCCTGAATCTGGTTTGAACAAATCGTATCTGTGCTGTTAAGGCTTTAAGTACCTTCAGCTGCTCCCTTGTATTCTCCCCAAGGGGTCGCCACAGGAGATTAATCCGCATTGGTAATTTGGCCAAGGCTTTACACCAGATGCCCTTCCTGACGTAACCCTCCATGGTGAGAGGGGCTCGTGTCCCCACCTGGACACTTATGCTGTTCAGACGGTTGGATATGGGTCACATATGGGAAGAATATTGGATTTGGACTGCTCTTGCCTGCAGTGTGAACGTAGCCTCAAACTACAGTTTGTTATGGATAAGCTCGTGGCGTTTTTAGCTTTTCTTCAATGAGCCACTACCACGGTGAGAAGAATCGCTACTCCTCAGGACAGCATTGGTCAGAACTGAATCAAACTTACACACAATGAGTCCTCACCCAGATCATGCTCAATCATGTTTCTTGTTTTGGGGGCACTTTTCCATTCTCCCAAGCGTCTCTACTCCTCCTAGGGTATTGGTCAGAATTTCATAAGAATCACTACTCCTAAGAGTTTTGATTTGGATTGTAGTGTTCATAAAATGAGTGTTTGCCCGTGCTTAAATGCCATCATTCTGTTTATTGATGGAATAATGCATGTGTTAGGGCCTTACAGCCAACCAATGAAATGAATACTTTTCTTTCTTTCTGTGCGTCACACATTACAATAGCCTGTATGTAGTGATAGCTCGTAAACTGTGAGCTCCTGGAGCTGAAGAGTTAGGGGTCCAGCAGTCTAACAAGCAAATATTTCAAAGTTAGGATGTTTGAGAAGTGAAGGTTTGTGAGTGCTGTGGTGCCAGAAGCAGCACTCCTTTGGTTCGTTCTTCAGAAATGAGCTCTGAGAGTTGAATCAGTCTCATTTTTGACTGATCGTCTCTCTCTTTGATCCTCTTACACTCTGCACCCTCCACCTCCCCCTTTCCTGTTTCCTGCACACCCCACCCCTCCCTAGACTCTATTGATCTCATGCACCATTATGTTGGGGAAGTTACGGAGGGAGGCGGGTACTTGCTCTGGGTGGGTCTGCATGTGTTTCAGTCACACTCAGCTGTGGAGCCCCATGGCATTATGAAACATCCAGTCATCTGCATTCTGCGGCTTCTCATTTAAGCAGTGTTTCCCGTCGCGTTTCTCATCGTACTCACTGACGACTGATTACTCGTCATTTCAAGCACACTCGGTTTTCTCAGGAAATGATTCATTGTTAGTGAGGTCAAATGGGTTTGAATGTGAGCAGCAATACCGCAGGTTAGAATAACAGAGATGCTAAAACATGAGATATTGGCTAAAGTAATGGTGTCTCTATTGTTTCCATTCCTTTTGTGGTTGTTGTGTTTGATAAAGAAATGGACAGATGAGGTGGCATTTTACACACCCTTAACTTCCACTCACTCAGCCAAATTTTAAAGCTAACAACAGTTTGTAGCTGTCAGTCAAGACGCAACGTCCAGGCCTGAAAAATGAAGCCAACAAAGTGCCAAAAACTGCAGGTCTCCAAATAGGAGGATCTGCAGTTTCAGGCTGGTTCAAGTCAGCATCCACAGACCCAGGCAGTACCCAGCTTCTTTATGGCTTGATCCCAAAAATGGTTTTGCATATTTAAGTGGCCATATAGGATGGTTTCCCCATTCAAAATATTTGTTGAGCCAACATTGAGGCTTTAAGTCGGTTAGTGATTCCACATTGGGTATGATCATCCTTTATATACAGTCTTTTCTGTCAGCAGTGTTTAATTCAGTAAGTTTCTCTGAAGCGTCCCCATGCTGTTTACACATTTGCCTTCCAAACAAAAGTTCGATCGCTCGATTCCAGGTGGGGACACAGGCCCCTCTCACCATGGAGAGTTTCGTCAGGAAGGGCATCTGGCGTAAAACCTCGGCCAAATTACCAATGCGGATTAATCTGCTGTGGCAGCCCCTTGGGGAGAATACAAGGGAGCAGCTGAAGGTACAGTCTCTGAAGCAGTCCTCTACACTATTTCCCATCCAAACTTTTTGCTGTCTTTTTGCAAAAACTTCAGCGCTGATGATTTAGTTTTAGGGCAGCAATCAAAAATTTTAGAGCCTATCTACACTCATTAACCGTTTTATTAGATACACCTTGCCAGTACCATGGTTGGATCCCCTTTTGCCTTCAGAACTGCCTTAATGCTTAATGGAAAGGATTCAACAAGGTGCTGGAAACATTCCTCACAGATTTTGGTCCATATTGACATAATAGCATCACACAGTGGGTGCAGATATGTCAGCTGTACATCTATGATGTGAGTCTCCTGTTTTGCCACATCTCAAAGGTCTATTGGATTGAGAGCTGCTGACTGCGGAGGCAGTTTGAGTACAGTGAGCTCATTGTCATGTTCAGGAAACTGGTTTGAGATGATTTGAGCTTTGACAATCTTCTATTGTCCAGCTTGATGAGCCCGTGTGAAATGTAGCTTCGGTTTCCTGTGTTTTTTTTTTTTTACCTGACAGGAGTGGCACCTACTGTGGTCTTCCACTGCTGTCGCCCATCTGCTTCATGATGAGTTGGATGTTCAGAAATTCTGGTTGTAAGGAGTGGTTATTTTAGTTACTGTTGTCTTCTTATCTGCTCAAAGCAGTCTAGTCTAGTTTGACCTCTGGCATCATTGTCAGCTAGAGAACTGCCACTCACTGGATACATATGCGGTAATTTTCAGACCTCAGTCTGAACGGTCATGCCGCATTTCATCCTAATTTTGCATCACTGAAGTGAGGCAGATGTCATAATTCTGCACCGGAGGAGGCGAGACGCGGCGAGATCAAATGTAAACAATGGATGAAACGAGCACGGCAGACATGATGGAGCTACTCAGAGGAGAGAAAGCGAGGTTTTACTCACACGCTGACATGTGTAGCATCCATATTCACTTCTGTAAACACAGCGTGCTGCGAGTGACGTCATGCCTTCTTCTGCGCATGCGCGTCACTTCAGGCCTGTAGACTGTTCACACTGGAATCTGACGGCGGTCGCATTTAAAATAAAATGTGAACGACAACGCCAATAATCAAATCTAAGCAAAAAATCAGAATTGAGCATTGAGACCTGCAGTGTGAATGTAGCCTTAAATCCTCACTCTGAACTTGAGCAGATTGTCTTGAACATGTCTGCATACCTGAATTCATTGGTTGATTAGATACTTGCATTAACTGTCAGATGCACCTAATTAAGTGGTCATGAGTGTATATTTTAAGTTGTTTAAGCAGTTTAAATAGTGTAACATCACAGTGTTCAGTGAAATAGAACAAATAAAGAAACTAAATGGGACAGTTTAATCTTAAACAGGACAGGAGTGGATGTGAGTGTCTTTCCATCTTATAGAGTTAGCCCGGTGGGGGAATGGCAGTCTAAGGCTGGGATAGGGTTGAGCCATCCCAACACTGCTGCACACGTTCCCACATCAGTGCTGCTTTCTTTTAGCTCCTCTGTCCGCTTCATCACAAACCAGCTCAGTTTACTTTTATTTGCACTATTAATGTGAGGACACAAGTCCCTCTCACCATGGAGGGTTGCGTCAGGAAGGGCATGCGGCGTAAAACCTCGGCCAAATTACCAATGTGGATTATTCCCCTTGGGGAGAATACAAAAGAGCAGCTGAAGTTACACTGATAACAAGCAGGTTCTCCCCCTGCATCACTGCAGAAAACTATAAAAATCAGATTCTGTGTGGGGGTGCTAATCTGCAAAAGAATTGTTTACATTAACTTTGAAGGCTGCTGGAAGTTCTCTAATGTCTCAGAGCCCTTTCTTATGATATCTACATGATTCACAGCTTTATGGGTACCTTTCATTTTGTTAATCAAACCTTGGGTGGTGTAAAAACCTTGTGCCAAGTAAAGCACATATAAAGCAGAAGCTGATCTTTGCCGGTCTGCATTCACAAGCATGTTGCGCCACTTCTTCATAGTTTCCACAGCCTGTATACATCCTGGAAACAGCGCTGCCCACTTCTGACCATGCACACGGGGTAAAATGATACTGCACAGCAAGTGAGGAAATGCATAGGTGGGTATTTGCCTGTGTGTAGATTTCTCTGAATGGACCAGCTCTGCACTTCCTCTTTGAACAAAGGCGAACATTGCTGGCTTTTGTTGTGCCTCTGTGTGACAAATTGCTGCCTTCCCGGGCAGAGGATCTGCCCTCGGGCTCAACAAGAGTCGGCTCGATTGCTCTCACTCACATGTGAGCATGTCATAATGCATGTCATGTTTTCTACGATGGTGTGTGTGTGTGTGTGTGTGTTTGTGTGTACTGCCCCCCATTGGGCGGGGCAGCCCTGCTCTTCCTTATTTGGGTAGTTGGTGCGGTGGGGGTCGGGGTCACATGGGTGGACAGCAGAATCCTAGCGATAGGAACAAAAACTCAGAAGTAAGAGTCAGCGTCTGCCCAGGAGGGTAAAGTACACCGGGGCAGTTAGTCCGAGCGACACAAAGCAAACAGCGGAGAACAGGAGCAAGAAAGGGGAGAAGAGTGACAGTTGTTGGACGGAGGAAGAGAAAGAGAGGCAGCAGAAAGGAAGGGGGGGGAAAGGGTGGAAGCGATAAGAGCGGGACAAACGGGAGGCACTGAGAAGAAGCACATGGTGTAAAAATGCCCACCAACTTCACTGTGGTCCCGGTGAAGGACGGCACCAGAAAGGCCAGCGAGGAGGATGATGTGGATGACAACAACGTGCTGAAAGAGGAGGAGGAGGAGGAGGAAGACGCCGCCACAGGTGAGAGCTCAGGTTTTATTAATCTGCACCAGGTGGGCGACTCGTGCAGCTGAGATCATTTACAGGTGAAACTTAGACGCCGGCCGAGGAGACAGGAGATAGAGGAGCAGCTCTGGAAAGTTCTAGTCTTTGCTTACAGTATTCAGCGCAAGCTGATAATTTTCATCGTCAGGGTTGGCATTTGCCTGTATTTTTCAGAAGAGCTGTTTAAGGCTGTGCGTGGGTGGATAATGTGAAGGGATGGCTGGAGTTTAAGGGAACGCTTCATTTTCCAAGCAAGTGCGTGAGATGAGGGCTTCCCTCACACGCCACTGCCGCTCGAGGGAGTTTGGCATGAACTTAGTTCTTTCATACCTCACAGAGTCTCCTGTTTTCTCTCCATCTGATGGTTGGACACTGAATCTATCATTTTAACTTAAAGTAGTTCCCTCGACATATATACTCTAATTAGAGCGTCAGCGACTGTGACATTTGCTGACATCTCTGTTTGTTACCATTGCTGTGAAACCTCCAGCATGAGTCATGACTGAAGACCTTGCAGTGAACCCCACGGTGTTAGAAACAACAGGATAACAGAACTTTTACACAATTCCTTGGCTATCAGGCATGAAACATGTTTCCTTGTGGACCAAGAGAGCACAGCTATGAATTCAAATAACACTTTGTATGATACATTATGTGAATGCCAGCAATTATGTGCCTTTTTGCAAATTAGAAAAGCAGGACTGCGCTGTGGGAAAGCTAAAGTACAGAGATCTGTGACTTCCTAATCGCTTTTTCCCCTGACTTTATCTCATCTGAATTTATAAATCGGTGTGCCATCACAGATTTGGTGACGGAACAAAACGTTCTCCGCCCTCCTGGGTTCTGCCAAAACAACAACCTGTTTGACGGCACACCGCCAGCGCAACACCTCAGAACATTGAACAGAGGGAGGTCATGAAGTGCATATTTAACAAACTCCTCTTTGACACTCCATGTTGTTTTCCCAGACTGCTCTTGTTAGTCAAGTTGCTGCTTTTACAGCGCTTCACACGGCGCTGAGCGAACCCGTTCCCAGTGTTTAATTTCTGCTGTGGAGCTGCAATTACGGCTCCACGCTGGGTAAGATTTTACAGACTGTGGGGGAGAGAGAATGGCATTTTATTGTGATGCTCATGCAGGATATTGTGCTGCCTTGGTTTTCCCTCGTTCTGCAAACCATTTGTCCCTGACAAAGGCTGTAGTGACAACATAAGTTGGTGAGCCGGGGATGACATGTCAGAGAGGCCTCGCACTTGATCTGAAGCCACAAAATGATGAGTTCGCGTACAGCAGCGTCAGAGCCACGCATGCGCTTTGGTTTGCGCCGTTTTAGAGCCCAGTCTAGTCTCTGCTCAGATCCACACGTCCTTTTAAAGTAGGCTTCAAACTGTGCACACGTTTTATTCATAGCTGGCTGATTGGGTGAGATTATCATGGCTGCAGTGTGGTTAAATGAGGCCAGCAAAGCTGTTTCCTTAACATGTTTTTCTGGGGATGGTTCATGATCGCATGACTGTTGCTGGCTCATGAACATGTGTAAGGAGGACAGAGTCAAATAGCAGTCACTGTTATTGATTATGCTGCTGGCTTGCTTCCCGTTGGCTAAGTGGGGGGAGGTGAGACCCCACCCCCATGCTGTAATGTCCTAGGCTCTGGTTTTTCCTCATTCACTCTGAATTCTCTCTTTGTTCCCCTCTCCCTCTCTGTTTCTTGATGTTCCCGTGGCGTATTCCCTCCTGGAGTTGGAAGTTCTAGGGCGCGCTCTGCAACTCACCAACAATCAAACATGCACCGTGTATTTTCACTGACGCCTCTATCAGTGAAGACGTGCAGCAAATAATGCACAAAAGTAGGTGTAGTCTTCTGTAAAAGTTTTGTTTCTCATAAGTGAACCCAGCTCATGCAAATTTAACCAAATCTAACCAGCACAGCCCAACCCTCGGCCTTAGTGAGAAGGTACAGCTTTTTGTTATCTTCTTACATATCTGCATTTAATCTTTCCTTTGCAGCCACTCCTTAGCAGGTCTGGTGTGAACGTTGTGAAAAACTGTCCTGTTGTGGCATGAAGAGAAAGTAAGATGTGAACCAAAGTGGAACTTTGCATTGTAGGTATCGCACCTTACCCCCCACCCCTTCATTCTTCAGTGGTAATATTTCGAAATGAAAATGTGACCTGAATCAAGTAAAGTAGAGCTGTGACATGTGCAGCCCACGAGGTTTAGATTACAGTGCATCATGCTGAAGCAGTCTTATGCACATTTTGTGTAGATTAATAAAGCATATGTACATGTGTCATACTCTCCCTGCTGCATAGGGCATACAGAGTTTGCACAGAACACAGTGTTCCAGAGGGGAGTGAACAGAGGCTCTGTGGGAGTGGGTGGAGTGGGACTGTGAGTGAGTGTATGTAACAGTCAAGTATTCTGTGGGAGGTGACTGATGTGGGGTTGAAGTGTGATACAGACCTTAGCCTTTTCATTATGCTCCGTTGGATAAACTGCGGGAAAATCCGCGCCTTTGTGATTAAACAGCAGAATAGGTGTAATGTGGGGCTCACGACTTCAGTAGTGATAGTAGAATAAGTGTTAGTAGTGGTTGTGACCCACTAATGAACCACTTCCTTATAACGGTATATGCACAGCTGCTAAAGTAGAATCTAACCTTATTTCAGTTGTGTTAAAGCTGAAACTAAGCAGGTGATTATACCAAGCGCCTGGGATGTTCCTGCCTCTGTCCGTTGGTCTGTTTGCCCATCTGTCCCAGACATGTGTTTCCTGTTTGTTTCCCAAGCAGGTCTGGTTCTCTTTAAAGCTGTACGTGGTAATCTGTAGTTTTCTCTCTCATTATGTTGTTAACTCTCTAATTTGCTATACTTGCGTACTACCTATATCTCTAGCTGCATTGCACGCGCAGCACATATAATATGCTTTAGGGACACAAACAACCATGCCTGCGTGATGTGGTTGCATAAGTTAATCTGTTTCAAGACATGCACTCTTCTGGACAGAGGTATGTGTAGGGATGCAAATGTCCAGCAGACAGTTGGCGCCAACTGCTTGCACCCTCGCCTGATTCAAACCGAGCATTTCCTGTGGTGTGAACACAGCTGACATGAACTATCACCTGGTGTGTGCTGTAAGTAACACTGGGATGACTTTGGACAATGTCCCAACCAGATTCTCCCAACATTTTCTGGAGCACATGTTTGAAAAACGCTTCACACGCTGGTTTAATAACACATGCTAGACTGTGATCAGACACAAGAGCCTAAAATGTCTTGGGTTTCCCTTCTTTCTTTTTTTTTTTGGCAATATGTTTATTGTCTTTTTCAAATTTTTTTCCACAAACACATAACATATACAAATTACACACACAAACTGCATACCCTTGCATCATTTTTCAATTCGAATAAACGTAATGAAATTGGATTAATTAACAAATTAAGAAGGAAAATAAT
>VUQH01035336.1:0-12173 GCA_015106775.1 Etroplus canarensis | reverse complement strand
GTAAAATAATGGTATTTTTCTGCAGAACTCTTAATGAAAATTTCTGTAAATGTAATGTATTTGCACTTGATTTGAATTAGGATATTTTACTTTAATTTTACGGTTTTTGTTTGGCAGCCGTAGCTGCCAGTCATTTACCGTTTTTTTACGTTTTTTTTTTTTACAGTGTACCACTCAATGCACTTTACAAGAAAACCCACAGTCCCCTATTCATTACTTTATCCACCACACACTTACATTTGTGTTTTAGTATTTTACCAAACGAATGTTCACATGCAGGCTGGGGGAAGGTAGTGATTAAACCAAAAACCATCAAATTGCTATATAACCTGCTGTACTTCTCTCAAACAGATGTATGCTTGGAATAAGACAGACAGACAGCAGACAGAGTAAAATTTTAAAAAATGAACTAGGGCTTAGTTATACTGCAATAGGTTTAGGCTGCTGGGGGGCTTCTTATGATTTGTTGGGCATTTCTTCTCCACCCACCTCTCTTCACTCCCACTGCTTTTACTTCCCGTTGCTGCATGTCATAAAATTTCTCTCTCCCATAGTCTGCCTCTCTTTGCTCTCTTTTCTCTCTTCTCTTTCCCCTCACCCCCAGTTGGTTGAGGCAGATGGCTGCCCCTCTTTTAGCCTGGTTCTCTTGGAGATCTCTTCCTTTTAAAAGGGAGTTCTTCCTTCCTACAGTCGCCAAGTGCTTACTCTGATTGTTGGGGTTTTCTCTCTAGTACTTTAGGGTTTTTACCTTACAGTGTAAAGTGCCTTTTGTTGTGAACTGGGGCTATATCAATTAAACTGAATTAAACTTGAACTGAACCCTGGGAAATATTTGGATTAGCTATATCAAATGCACTGTTTAGCTGCAATTAGCTATATTAGATCTAATGGCAGAAAATATGTTCAGTCATTGGAGAAAGGCACAGATAATGGTCTTGTGATTATAAAATCACAAGCCAGCTTTAACACAGATTTTAAATTAGAATTAAAATAAATACTACAGAAAATGTCAATAGTGTCTGTGTAGTGTAGTGGTTTACACATTTGCCTTACAAGTGAAAGGCCCCTGGTTTGATCTCAGATGGGGACACAAGCCCCTTTCATCATGGAGGGGTGCTTCAGGGAGGGCATCCGGCATTAAAAATGCAGATTTGTCTGCTGTGGAAGACCCTTGAAGAGAAAACAAGGGAGCAACCGAAGGTACTTTAGAAAATGTCAGTATTTCCCGAGGTGGTAAGTGTATTATAACATCTCATTGACTTCCTACATGCATGCTAATTTCTTCCAAAATACAAATTCCTGCTGGACTATGCAGTGCCCTTGCCCTTGCTAAGATTTTTACTGAGGTTTAATGTAAGTTATATATATATATATATACTGTATATCTAAAAAAATTATATAAAATGTTCCTTTAGCTGCTCCCTTTTATTCTCCCCAGGGGGTCGCCACAGGGTATTAATCAGCATTCATAATTTGTTTGAGGTTTTATATTGAATGTCCTTCTTCACACAACCCTCCACAGTGAGAGGGGCTTGTGTTCCCACCTGCAATCAAACCAGGGCCCTTTCACTTGTGAGGCAAATGTGTAAACCACTACACCACATACAACTTAAAACACATGGCTCTCAAAAAAGCGAGCAGTTTAATTCTCCATTTGGCTTTGCTGAGGTACATATTGTCCCATATGAATTAATGCAGAGAAACCCTTAAAGCAGAGGTGACATGTAAGGTGATAGATGTAATGTGGATACCTTAGCAGTTGATTATACCATAGGTAGTGGTCACTGATGTGGTAATCTTTTGTTAAAGTTTTTTTTGTTTTTTTTTTGTTTTTTTTACAGTTTTAGAGTTTTTCATGGACGCACCATATTTTGCTCATTGTACGCTGTTTTGTAGTTTGTATTGTTAACAGATTTGCAGGTACATATGAGATATTTCATGTGCCGCACAGAGGTGTTGATCCAAGTTGACTGACATGAAAATCACATCCAGTTTACAAGTGCCAAATGCAAGAACTGAGAGGAGGTTTTCTCAAGCCAAATAAGAGAAGAACCTTGTTTATTTACATAGGCATGTATAATAAATTTCAGCCTGAAAACGTCAGTTCTATACTTTACATTATATAGGTTGTTTTACAGGGTTTTGTGGTTTTGGTGATTTGCAAGCGAATTACATCTACAGTACATGTTGTACATACCTTGACTCTATTTGACTCTGAAAACTAATTCATTTTTTAACCAACTAAATTTTTATTTATGTGTGCAAACTTCTAACTTCTAAATCACCAAACCATTGCTATCCACAATCGTGTTTCAGCGCTTTCTGCTAATGTTAATCAGTCAGTTGGACTCGAAATCCATTTTAAATGTAGGAGTGACGCAACCATTTGTTAACAAAGCCTTAATAAGCCATATAGTCCGGCCAGAATCACATGCAACATTCAGAGAAGGTCTCGCTACAGTCACAAGCAGGTTCAAAACTACTTACTTAGAGCTCTTCTGTGTATAGACTGATCGTTTATAATTTACATGACCTCAGTTTAATTCTGTAATATTGTATAATTAGATTAGAAATGCAATAAAAATCTAAATATTTTAAAGTTCTGTTTCTTTTGTAAGTATTAAAGGACAAAGATGTTCTTTAAGCATATGACCCACTTTTAAAAAATATTAAGTTGCTGTAACTGTATTGACAAACTGCAAATGGTATTTTTTTTCCCCCTGGAAATATAAAAGCATACTTACAACTTCAAAATCCAGTAGTTGGCTCTTGAGCTGCGAACTATTTGCAGTACAGCCTTCCAAAATATCAGCCTCCTACTGAAATGCACTTCATTATTTTCATATGCAAAGCATGACTTGCTAAAATTTTCATCTTGTGATGCAAACGGATTTAAGAAGACTTATCAATCACTGTGAAATATACAAATACATCTATTTGAGACAATTTAAAGAAGGTATTTTAACATTTTTTGCTGAAAAAAACAAATAGAAAAGAGCATTTTCATTTATCATATAAATGTTAAACCTATGCTGTGAATCTCTAACAAAAGCATTTTCAAGAAAGCTGGTGAACAGCAATCAGCTAAAGCTAGTCAAAAACGATCAATTTCCTCCATTTGGCCCTGGTGGCATACAACCACCAGTAGATGGCATTTTAGGTCACATATGGGATTCTTAAGAATTACAAGCTGATAAATGAACTGCAGCAGATATTTGCTGATGATGTGGTAATCTTTTTAACAGTTTTAAAGTGTTTGCAAAGATTCTGAATTTTGTAGTTAGTACCGCTGATAGTGCAGTGTATTCATGTAATTTATTTAATGTTATTTTAGGTGGACACAAGTGGCATTTGTGACTATATAATGCCTATAAAAAGTATTCAAGTCGTGGATGTTTAGCCCTTTTATTGCTTTATTAAATGAAATTGTGGTCAATATAATTTTCCATCCATCCGTCCGCCCTTCGTCTGGGTATCGGAGGCAGCAGTTTGAGCAGAGAAACCCAGACTTTCCACTACCCAGCCACTTCCTCCAACTCTTCAGGGGTGTTCCCAGGCCAGGTGGGAGACATAGTCTCTCCAGTGTGTCCTGGTTCTTGCATGGGGTCTCCTCCCAGATTGACATGGCTGAAACACCTCAAGTAAGACTCGTCCAGGAGGCATCCTGATCAAATGCCTGAACTACCTCAAATGGATCCTTTCAATGTGGAATAGCAGTGGCTCTACTCTGAGCTTCTTCCACATGACTGAGTTCTTCACCCTATCTCTAAGGGTGAGTCCAGCAACCCTACGGCGAAAGCTCATTTCGGCCACTTGTAGTCACTATCTCATTCTTTCGGTCATTACCCAAAGTTCATGACCATTAGTGAGAATAGGAATGCAGATTGACCGGTAAATCAAAAGCTTTGCCTTAGAGCTCAGCTCCCTCTTCATCACGACTGACCGGTACAACGTCCGCATCACTGCAGCTGCTGCTCCGTTGTGAATAAGACCCTGAGATAAACTCCTCCACTTGGGGCAGGACCTCGTTCCCAACACGGAGATGGCAATCCACCGTTTTCCGGCAGAGTACCATGGACTCAGACTTGGAAGCACTGATTCTTGTCCCCACTGCTGCACAATCAGTAACAAACCATCTCAGCAAGGCCTGTAGGTCATTGATCGATGAAGCCATCAGAACCACGTAATCAGGACAAAGCAAAGATGAGATCCTATGGCCACCAATCATGACACCCTTCTGTCCAGTCATAAAAATTATGAATAGGATCGGTGACAAAGGGCAACCCTGGTAGAGTCCAGCTCTTACTGGGAACAAGTCTGACTGGTTGTTGGCAATATGAACCAAACTCTCACAATGGTTGTATAGAGACTGAATTGCTCGTAGCAATGAACCCAATACTCCATAATCCCAAAGCACCCCACACAAGAAACCATGAGAATTAAAAATATATAAAGTAAAATAAATGTTAGCATAAATATAGCATAAAAAGGTGGTTCTATTAATTATTGACTTAGGGGGCTGAATACTTATGCACACCACACTTCTCAGATTTTTATTCATTAAAAAATTGTTAAAACCATGAATTATTTTCCTTCCACTTTATAATCATGTACTACTTCGTGTTGGTCTATCACATAAAATCTACATAAAATACATTTATGTTTGTGGTTGTGTGATGTGATAAAATGTGGTAAAGTTCAAGGGGTATGAATACTTTTGCAAGGCACTGTATCAGGATCAAAATGACTAGTTTGGCAGTTCTACATATAAATGGTCTTATTTTTTTTTCTCTTTTTATTCCACTTCCTCCAAAATTCAGTATATGATGAATAAACCCATTTTAGGAAAAAAGTCATGAAATATAAGATTGTTTTTTTTAACAGTTACATCATTTTAAAATGCCAAAGGAGCCAATTCAGTCCATTTTTGTTGATAGCCCTTATTCACTGTTGATAGGATTGAGGTTCCTGGGCCCTTTGCTTACAAAGGTATCATATGAGCCCCCAAAGGGAGTACAGAAGTAATGAAAAGATGCAGAAGACTGGAATGATTACTGTTAAATGCAAATGTAACCGATGCAAATGCTAAGTGATTATCAATTTATGTCAAATAGAATGAAGTACTGAATCTAAAAAAAAAATTGAAATCAAGCTAACCGGGATCATGAGGTAAGAATTGATTATGTTGAAAAAGAGTGACTTTTTGAATAAAGTACAACCCATAATGATGTTGATGGTGTTTAAACAGTAACAATGTATAAACAATGTATACCAAAAAAAGGAATGACAGCTGCCAGACTGGAAAATCACAAAGACGTACGAAAAGCACTGGCTTTCACCATATAAGGTATGAGAAATAATTGTTTAGCTTTATGGGGTAAAACAGTATCAGGGGGGAATAGACAGTTCAGAGAGGTACGAAAAGGGATGTTTCATCGTAAATCAGGGGATTTAGCATTGCGTCTATGTGGGACCAGAAGAGATTCCTAATCCCCCTGCAACACGATGGAACAGAGCCTGAACTTCCTTAGATTTTATACAAAATCAAGGACTTGTATGGACTTGGCCCCATTTGCAGGACTTCTATATATAATGAAATCAATACTGATGATTGGCCACTGCTAAGTTGCTTTAATAAATTTATAATCCTGCATTTAAAGTATTGATTCTGACTGTTTCCTTAAATTTTCTCAGCATAGTAAAAAGTTAAGTTTTATGTGTGCAAGCTACATTTAATAGGTTCCGAAAGGTTATTCTGGTTATGAGTCCACCTCACTTTTAAAACAGCCCCTTAGAGTATTTTTACCATACCTTTAAAACAATAATCCTGGCAATTTTCCAAAAGCCCAGATACATTAGGGAGCTGCTAAGGGAGCTGACGTGCCTGATTGCTCACTTAATTATTTTGGCTACCAGATTGAGAGGGCTTTTGGGGGAGGCAGGGGAGACGTCAGGATTACAAGCAGTTAGAAAGCCAAGCGAGTCCCTTACAGCCAGCTTAAAAGTCTTCCAGGAAAATCTGTGTGAGCAATACGCCTCAGACGAGGAAACTGGACCCTTAAGATGGAGAGTTGGAGTGGTACAAATCCTGTACCACTCCAGCAACACTTTCCTCTCCTTTTTACCAGCTCCTGAATAAGCTGTTGCTGTTATCAGATGAATCAAATATAGGTAAATCTAAATAAATTAATCTATGCCTCAAAAATGGATTTTGTTGTTGCGTTTTGTTCATAGTTTTCAATTGTAGCCAGGTCTGTGTAGTGTATTCTGTAGTAAACTTGTGCATGGAATACAGCCATAAATAAAACTAAGGGACTGAAATATGTACAGTGGTGTAAAAAAAGAAGGCAGATTCCACTGTATCATTATTTTAACAAAAATGAAGCCACAATGGAGAACCCATGTGTTGAAAAACCACATAAGTGCACTCCATAATATAAACGCTTGTAGAGCCACCATTAGCAGCATTAACTTTAAGTAATAGTTTTTTTGTGTAACTTTATTAGTGTCTCGCACTGTTGTTTACAGTGTAGCTTCAGATCATTTGTCAACATTCATTTATACACAGTTCTCTCTGTACATAAACGAATAGCATTTCCTAAGGACCTACCATACTATTTCATTTGGGTTGAGGTCTATACTTTGACTAAACCTTTGAAATACTTTGATTCTTTTCTTTTTCAGTCAGTTTTAGATTTGCAGATGATCTTGAGATCATTGTTCTTTTGTTCAAGGTTTAGCTGTCAGACAGATGGCCTCATATTTGACCCAAAATTTTAGTATACGGAGGAGTTCATGGTCAGTTCAATAACAGCAAGGTGCCCAGAACCAAAAGTAACCCAAATCATCACCCCTCCATTACCATGCTTGGCAGCTGGTATGAGGTGCTTATGCTCATATGCTGGGTTTGGTTTTCACCAAACATAGCACTGTACATTATAATCAATATCTCCACTTTGGTCTGTTCTGTCCAAAGGACATTGTTGCAGAAGTCTTGTGGTTCGTCCAGATGTAATTTCGCAAACCTAAGCAGTGCTGCCATGTTCTTTTTAAAGAGAAGAGGCTTTCTCCTGGCAGCCCTTTCAAACAAGCCATACTTTTTGCTACGATAGGCCACAACAAAGAATTGCGCCATCCTACCACCTTAAATTTAAAAGCACTGCTTGCGCATGGGTGTGTTGAAAGATATGGGGTGTGTGATGAATGTGCAATGCCCGCTAAAATGATAACAAAAACAAAAGAAACCAAACATGGCGTGGAGACAGTACAGGTGCTGTCACAGGACTGGAGCAGAGTGACAGCAGCACTGACCAGATGTCCAGGATTACCTGCACACTCCTGCATCTCCACACAGGAATACCTGCAACACAAAGCAGCACCACTGCAACAAACGTCAATCGCCATAACACTTTTTTTTTCCTGTTTGTAATGTCATGAACTTCAACAGATCTTGCTATCCTGCATTAGGACATCATGCTAACCAAGGTCTGTAGAGTCTCAGATGAAACTCCTGGGTTTCTTGTGATTTGAAATTTCTGAGTATTGCACAGTCTTACCATAGGGTGAATTTGGTGGGATGTCCACAACTGGGAAGATCAGCAACTGTTCCGAATGTTTTCCACTTGTGAATATGCTTACTTACTACAGAATTGTTTGAAAATGGCCTTAGAACCCTTCCCAGATTTATGAGTTGAATGACTTTTCATGAGCTGATGATCAAATTTCACACAAGCAACCTTCTGAAATGAAGTGCACAATAGAATGGAAAACTGATAAAGTAACCGCTAAAGAGCTGAGCTCCTGAGGTCAACAATGGAAAATCCTTGAGAACAATAATTGCATAAAACCAAATTGCAGACTGTAACACTCATACTTTGCAACACTGGGCTGTTTTCTGAGATTTCATGTATTGTAGTTTTTGTATGTGGATGCTATATTAGAAATCATCAAAATTATGCCAAGTTGACCTTATAAATTTGAGCAAACTTTGCTGGAAATATAAAGATACACTCACAAGTTTGTTAGACATTGATTTAAGGTTAAGATCTAACCTTACACATAAACTATATGGAAAAATATTGGGCCACACCTCTTAATCATTGCCATAGGTCTGCAGTCTGCCTTTACAATCATTTGTGAAGGAATGAGTCGTTCTAAAGAGCTCACTTAATTCCAGTGTGGCACAGTGATAGGATGCCACCGTTACAATAAGTCAATATGGAAATATGTTCTGTGGAGCGATGAATCACACTTCTCTATCTGGAAGTCTGATGGCTGATTAACCCACTGTAGGGACCCCTTTGGGTGAAACTACAGGGGGACAGCCAAAGGTATATTTCAGTGTAGATTGGTAGATGTTGAATTTAACTCCCTTGAGAAATTCATAGTGCTTGACCACATTTTCATATGCAAAGGATAAAACACATCCTTCAGGGGTTGGTTACATACTCCCAATACTTCAGTATTGTTGAAAAAGTCTAATACATTAAGGAATATATAAATCCTCATCCTTCTAATTGTTGTTCATTATTTTGAGGTAAATTTGAAGGAAAGACACATTTGCGTGCCAAAATATAATTTGCTGATTTCTTATTCAGACCAGTAAAATGAAATGTAAATCGAATGATGATGTCACTGTCAATGCATTTGCCTTTGTAAAGCTTCCTGCTGAACTCAGGCTGTGTAATATCCTTTAAATGTAAATTATGCATGTTTGGTCCACTTGAGATTCTAAAATGTATTGAACTTCCCTTATATCTAGAACAACTCACTAGAATAAAATGTACTTGGCAAAAGCTGGGATTGAAATCCTAAGGACTCAATTATAAAATTTTCGCTTTGTTCACTGTTGACAAAAAAAGGTTATACAATGTCTACAATCTACCAATCAAGTCAAAGGGCAAATACTTTAATAAAATTGCAAACAAAAGAGTAAGACTCACAGTAATCAAACCATGCCAATTGCTGCTTACTTTTTCCAACTAAGTAGCAAGTGTATTCCATTTGTTGGGCAGGTTATCCATGTACATCCATCTCATGCAAATTAATTAAGCAAAACACGGGAAATAACTGTATCTTGTATGGATGGAAAACCATTCATATGTATTTTTTCCCTATATGGCTACTACCCTCTGTAACACAACAATGAAAATAGTTTGTTACCAGCAAAGCAAAACACACACTGTATTTGTGCAGACTGCAACTATTGAGTTATAAATTATGCCATTAATGTTTTTTGATAGCAAAAAATAAAATTTTCTCTTCACTTAAAGGGAAATTTATGGTCACTTATTTAAATCTCAAAATTCTCGACACGAAGAAAATTAAATTTTAGCATCTGCAAATCCAAAATTCATTTAGTAGGAACACTTGCAGAAATTGTTCATCACATCAGGAGAGATTCCAGTTAATCAATCACTTAAAGTCTAACTATAGGGAACATCCTCATTTCACCTTGCCAACATGTCCAGATGGTGTTTCTTTAAACGCTTGAAGACATCATGATAAAATCAAGTACCTAGGTTGAGCATTTCCATCTTGAAACTTTACTATGCAAACAACCGACCCAGAACCATGGATTCAGAAAGCCAGGCTTTCATTCATATTATACCTAAGGAACAAATCCCCTTAACAAATGACTAGTTTACACGTTAGACCCTTTCAGGTAAAATTGGGTGAAGGTGTTGCATTTCATCTGAGCCACTTTAACCCCAAAAAGTAAATTAAAAGAAAAAAAACGTGTAAATATTTATTTTGTTAACACACGTCTAAGATTCACGGGATTTATATAGAAAATAGCCATCTTTATGTGGCCAGAGTGCCTAAGTCAAAACGTTTTGAGCTTAATATCACACTAAAATTTCTGTGTTTTCTCTTCCTTTTGTTTTTAGGGCGGAATTTTCCATTGCACTTTGAAATCAGTCCATCCCTGACTTGTCAGCATGGTTCCTAGCTGTGGAGGAATAAAAAAGATAAGCAGATGCTTTCACCTTTTTTCCTCTTTTCTTAAAGATTTCTGTAATAATCTTCATCCACTGTTATTTTTTTAAATCTTCCAAAAAATAAGTAAATGAAATTTAGGGAATAAGTATTATACCTGCATTCATCTGAGCGCTAGTTGCAGTTATGTCAGTGCGAGTCTTAAACTTCATCCTCACTATGATCTTCAACTTTACAGCTTAGCAGTAAACATGTAATCATAATAAAGTCACAGTAAGTTTTGATGAATTAAAAAATACATGTAAAAATATCTTTTTCTTATGAAGCAACCACTTTGATGGCAGAGGAAAACAAACTCTACTGTACATGTGTCATCATCCCACTTGTGTTTCTCATTCTCAGCAATACATTGCTGGGTACCCCTGTAATTATTTAGGCTGGAACTTCACCAGTGTTTAAAGTTGCCCTGGCTTTGGCTAGACCAGATCCATAGCTCTTGGTACAGTCTTCACTGTTCTCAATCACAGCCAAGTCCGTGTTGTGTATCCTGCAGTATTCAAGAGCAGAGGTCCATGTTGCCAAGGTAGAGATGTACATATACTTTTTCTTATTTTGCTCAGTGACTGCAAAAGACAGAAAATAAACCATTAAAAAAACCTTATTGACCTTCGCCAAGATGGCGAGGGTATATGTTTTTGAGTTTGTCTGTCTGTCTGTGTGCAAAATAACTCAAAAATTTATGAACGGATTTGGCTGAAAAAATTTTTTTCAATGTATTTGGTTTCATTAACGGAACAGGTGATTGCATTTTGGGAAGAAACAGGTGATGGGATCATGACTTCATAATTTAAATGCGACCAATGTCCCCACATATCATGACTACGAGAAAATGTGTGTGTGTGTGTGTGTGTGTGTGTGTGTGTGTGTGTGTGTGCGCGCGCGCGCGCGCATGCGTGCAAGCGTCGTAGAAAGATCAAAGGCTGGAGCTGTTTGACAGAGGTCTGCACTCACTGAGTGTTTTTCTGGTAGTTAAAGATGATAGCTGTGATTATAACTTGAGTTCCAACTAATCCTGAAATCATTAGGGATGTTAATCAGTTGGCACTTGCACATTTGCCTCACAAGCGAAGGATCCCTGGTTTAATTCCAGGTGGGGACACAAGCCCTCCCAACCATGGAGGGTTGCATCAGGAAGAGCATCCGGCGTAAAACCTTTGTCAAATTACCAATGCAGATTAATCTGCTGTGGCAACCCCTTGAGAAGAATAGAAGGGAGCAGCTGAAGGTCTAATCAATTGGCAATGAAAAGAATCAGTATAAATTCTGATGATTTAATGTCAGTCCATTGTGTTTTTTGAAATGTTTTGGGCTGCTGACATTCAGTGAAACTTATCAGTGACCATTGCGGTCAGTAAGTGAAGTCCATAAACTAAAAAATTTTCTTACCATTGTAACAAAAAAAAACTTGTGCTTGTGTCACAATTTAGATCAAAACCAGTTTCCTTTGTCATTTATTACAACACAGAATTCATTCCTGTTTTTGTTATGACTGATAAACTCCCAGCGGTGGGAGCCAGTCTTCCTCATTTGCCCAGTTGTTGACCATCTGTTTTCCAGGATTTGGGGTCATCCTTCAGTCCAATCTATGCCCATGAGTAGGTTTTAGCCTGCTTATGCCCTCCATGCTTTAGACCGCAGCCAGGTCAGTGTTCTTCTCGCTGCAGTATTGTTGAGCATCGCTCCAGGTCATTGTCAACATAATAGTACTGAAGGCGTGGGAACTTTGAGCAGGAGCAGATCATGAATCCTTCACACTGAAAATAGACATAAGTAGTTTTAAATGGATTATTTAGCAAAACCAAAAACAAATATTAAAGGTACTGCTATCTAACAAAATTCTTAACACTACCCTACTGAATCTAAACTACTTTCACAAGGCATAGATCCTTAATACTGAAAATAGATAGCATAAGTGCATAAGAAACATCCAGCACATATAAGAAGCCCCCCCCCGGCAGCCTAACTAAGCCTTTTTCACCATAACTAAGCCCTAACTTTAGCTTTATCAAAAAGGATAGTTTGAGCCTAATCTTAAATGTAGAGAGGGTGTCTGCCTCCTGTCATGACCCGTGCTCTGTGTGCCTCCCTGTTCATGTCATTTCCTGTTTTATTTTGAAACCCATTCTATCTGGCGCCCCTGCCTCTGTTTCACTTCCTGTTTGTAATTGTCGGCA
>VUQH01035332.1:6977-20695 GCA_015106775.1 Etroplus canarensis | reverse complement strand
CCCCGTCCACCGGCACCCATGTCCCCCTGAATGAAGTGAAGGGCCCCATTATGTCCTCCCGTCTCTGCACCCCTGCCTCCTCCTCCCTGACTGCTGGAACTCTCCATCCTGCACAATAGCAACGCACTAAAACTTTTTTCTGATGCAAATGAATGCAGGCGGCCTTTCAGGATCCAGAAAGGACAAATCTCCTGTGGGCTGGAGCTGGAGCTTTTCCTCTGTGAGACATGAGGACAGTGTGAGGCCTTCCTGCAGCTTCATCTGCCTCACTGTTAAAAAATGAAACTGAACAAAGAGAGAGGGCATCCTGCAGACCAGGCTGCACATTCCTCACATTCTGAACCAGTCCACAGTGTCTCTCAGCTCCTTCATCTGAGTGATGAGGGACCATGAGGACAGACGGGAGGTGAGACATTAAAACTCCTGTGATGAAGTCTGATTCTGGAAAAGATCAACTTTAGAAACGAGACTCACCGAGCGTGTCCTCCTCCTCCGCTGCTCCTCAAACTTCTGCTCTCATCCAGGAGACACGGTCCATCCGCAGGAGGACGCGCGGAGACGCAGGCGCGCCGCGGACTGCGCGCTTTGGATACAGTATCCCCGGGAGGAAGAGTCCGGGTCCGGGTCCGGGTCTGAGTCTGAGTCTGGGTCCGAGTCCGGGTCTGGGTCCGATCAGCTCTCCATGAAGTTTGGAAGTGAGGAGGAACTTTTTTTTTTTTTGCGTGGATGCTGCGGGGCGTCAGGACGCGTTCACCGCCCCCTCTTGTCTGTGTCTCTGTCTGTGTGTCTGTGCTGGACGGACAGACCTCCTCTTCATCACTGTGACCTCAGAGGACATGTGGAGCTGCTCTGTCTGCTCTGAGTTTCTGCGCACACTCAGCTCGCTCCGTGCGAACTTCCTGCGTGGATCTGCGCCGTGGAGTGTCCGCTGCTCTCAAAGTTTCCGTTAGTTCAGTTTCTAACCCGCGGAGCAGCGAACCGCTGGGCCCCACAGTTCAGCCGGACACTGACACCTGCCGGCGCTTCAGGGGTACTGCACCGGGAGCCAGGCAGGCAGGCAGGCAGGCAGGCAGACCTGGAATCGAACCAGGGACCTTTGTGAGGCGAGCGAGCAAACCGCTGCAGACGCACCTGCCTTGTATTCTCCTCACAGCAGATTAATCCGCGTCGGTAATCTGGCAGAGATTTTACACCGGATGCCCTTCCTGCCCCAACTCAACATAGTGAGAGAGGCTCGTGTCCCCACCTGGCATCGAACCAGGAACCACTACACTACGTTTAAATCCATTCTAACTAAATGACATTATATTTTATTATTGGACAAATGAAAATAGTTTTTCTGTACAATTTTATTATGTATAATAATAATAATAATAATGCATAGATTGTTATTATATTAATATAATATAATACAATTGATATGTTAGCTGTATTCTTATTGCTAAAATTATTTATTATTCAAACAATGTTTGAATTAATAACTAAACTACATTCTGTTATTATTATTATTATTATTATCAGGAGGGGCAGAAATTTTTGGTATTGTTGTCTTATTTACTTTTATTTGATTTTTGGTAATATTCTGTATTAAATTGTAAATAATTTTTATTAGCAAAAAATTGTATAAATCATTATTTGTCCATTTTTATTTTGACAAAAACATAGATTATATAATATTATATAATATAATATATAATATATAAACAACTAAATGAATTTGTCATAAAATTTATACCACTAATAATACTTCATTTACATTTTTAAAGGGAAAAATATTACAATTGATATTTTAGCTGTATTCTTATTGCTAAAAAATGTATTTATTATTTATACAATGTTTGAATTTATAACTAAACTATATTATTATTAGTAGCAGTATAATTAGGAGGAGGAGCAGAAATATTGATCGTCTGATTAGATAGTTTTTTCTTGTTTAATCATAATAACACAATTTATACTATATTATTTTACTGTAGTGCTTTACATGTTTGCTAGACAAGTGAAAGGTCCCTGGTTTGATTCCAGGTCTCAACAATACAGGGTTGTGTCAGGAAGGGCATCCGGCGTAAAACCTCTGTCACATTAGCGATGATGATTAATCTGCTGTGAGCAGAATATGAGGGAGCAGCTGGAGGTTCCATTTTATTTTATTTTATTTTATTTTTAATATTGTAATGAAGACGATTCTGTTTGCAACAATAAACATTTCAATATGTTATTATGTATTTTATTTTTATGAGTCCAAACAAATAATATTAAGAGTAGTGATGATGTTATTACTGAATCTGAGGTGTGGAGGTGTTTTCAGGATTTTTAGGAGATTCAGACTCAAGAATAAACATCATCATCATCATCATCATCATCATCATCATCATCATCATCATCATCATCATCATCATTTCAAACCACTCTGACCAGCGGGTCGACTCATCGTGTGAGGACAGCGCCCTCCAGTGGACAGACTGGTTCTTGGGTCAGATGTGTTTCCTTGCAGATTTCGTGAGTCAGAAGGTAAAATTGAGTAAAACTTCCTTTTAAAAAAGCTAAAGTTTGAACAGATCAGACCGTTTTAAAAATAGCTTATAATATATCAAAGAAATGAGTCAGTGATGCCTTTATTTAAAAACATTTATTTACATATGAATCCTCCAAAATTATATTAATAAATTAATTATATTCTGTACTTTTGTCCAGGTTTCCTTTCTGCTTTTCTCAACATGTTTCTCTGAGTAAACTTTTTTATGAAGGGGAAACTAAATTAAATGGATGTTTCAACATGTGGAAAGTTAGATGGGAAATTTAAAAAAATGAAATTTTAATTAACATACTTATTTAAAGAGGTAAAAAGGCAAACTTCAAATAAATAATAAGTATAATAATAAAATAAATAGGAATGCACCAGAGGCATTACATATAATCATTTGCATTAATTATAGACACATTTATTTATTGATTTTTTTTAAAAAAACAAAACAGTTCAAACCTATTTTCGTGGGAATAATAGTAAATAACAGGAAAATTAGGCAGAAATCACAGTGATAAATAGTTTTGAAACAGTTAGAAAGTTAATGAATTCATAAAAAATAAAAATCAGAAAGAAGTAAATGAAATCACAAATGTTAATTAGTTACATTTTTTACATTTTAGGAGAATTGTTTAATTGATATTTCTTTATAGAGGCAAAAAACTGGAAAATTTCTAAATAGAAAATATGTTTAAAAAACTTAATTTTTTGTTTTAAACATCCAAACCTACTTAGATAGAAATATTAGAAAAAATAGACAGAAATGATGTAAAAAAAGTTAACCAATAATTCTTCATTAATAAAATGAGAACTACAAATTAAAATAAATACAGAAGAAAATCAAATCAGAAACATCAGTTTGTCACATTTTAAAAATAATGCCCATGAAGGTGTGATGTTTACTTTTTTGACTGAGTTATTAGTTTATGGAGAGGAAAAACATAAAAATTATTTTTAAAAATGCACCAGAAATATTAAACATAATTAGTGGTATAAATTTTATGACAAATTCATTTAGTTATTTATTCATACTTATTTAAAGAGAAATAATAGTGAATTATAGAAATATTGAATATGAGTAATATAGAAATACCAAGTGAATAAATAAAGGAATTAATACCAGGAAAAATAAGACAGAAGAAATTTACATTTCATTGGATTTGTAAATTAAATAATGCCTACATTTAAAATAAGTATATTTGGTGAATTTAATTTAAAAAATAATAAAATTTAAAAAAGTTTTTGTCAGCTTGTATCATCCATGTTTTTCTATGTTAAAATGAAAACTTTCACAGAGGAAACTCCTGAACATCCAGGATTCCTGCTCCTCCAGTCGGCCTCGTCTCTCCTCCAGACACATTTTGGGAAGCGAGACGTCCTTCAGCACAGATCCTGAGCTGATCTGAGGGGGACGAGTCAGAACCCGAGGACATCCTCTGGAAGCTGCAGAGGAAAAACTAAAGGGACAGCTGAGGTGTTCTGGTGTTACAGTGATTTAGCTCCATCTGGTGGCGAGCTGTGAGGGCCTCAACATCTCCCAGTGTCAGATTGTCAAACTACAGCTGTCTTGGTTAATTATTCACTCCTGCTTTTCAAATCATCAGTGTCATCCAGCAACCTCGTGATGTGTTACACACATGAAGTGTTCTCCTGGCGGAAACACCAACCACCTGCAGCCTGATCCTTGGCCAAATTAAATGAAAATAAAACAGTTTTATCAGAACTGTTAAAAAGGCCTCCGTATCACTTGCAGCGCTGCCATATGGAGATAATCCTGCCTCGGAGCAGAAATAAAATTGAATATCTTTTAAAAAAGCTGAGCGTGGGAACTCTTTCTCCCATCTCGCCGGCTGGTCCTGATGACTTCCACAGACGGTTCTGTGTTGGTCCCCAGAGCAGGAAGAAGTCTGACTTATTAGGTTTTAAACTGAAGTGCGTCAGAGCGGACAGAGCGAGGCAAAGTTCACAGCTGAACATGTAGCTGTCAGGGGTTATATTTGATCATCTCTGCTCCTTGCTGGCTCTAAGCGTAAAAACAGTATCTATAATGAAGGCTGCAGTGAGGATCTCATTAACCAGAAGGTCAGTGAAGTAGCAGCTCATCCAGTTCAGGATCTCCAACAATTTACAGGTTAGTGCAATGTGTGACGTACAGGAAGTGGCATGCTTTCTCGTCACTGGTTGGCTGTACTGCACAAAGTAACACGAGGTAAAATCCACTGAGAGGCTCACAAACATAAACTTTACATTGCTAGAAAGTCCAAAAAACTTTCAGGGAACATTCAAGAAGTGCCCCGAGCTGATGTTGAACTTATGTCTCTGAGGGCAGCACAGCTTTTATTTTATAACTATTTTGCAGTCAAGACTAGACATGGAGAAGGCCGGCAGCTGATGGTTATTCAGTGCAGAAATGTTTGCTGGGAAGATTCAGATTTAGTTAGCGCTCAAGGCAGGGATAACTTTTTTCACCTGTGAAGGCACCACTAATGCTGGACAATATCTGCAGTTTTAGAAATAACGTGCTGCCGTCCAGACATCTTTGAGATGGTCTTTCTTATTTCAGCAGGACAATTCCAAACCATGTTTTGGACTGGACTGGATTGCTTTATTGTCATTTCAGCTACATATAATACACAGTGAAACGATATAGTGTTCCCCAGGACCCCTGTTTGGAGCCTCCCAAACAGTTGTATTTTGGACACTGACCAAAGTGGAGTTGATGGTTTCATATGTCTCAGGTGTATGATGAAACTCTCCCATCCAGATGACAAGTTTTTTTCATGTGAGAGGACTTGCTTATTCCAACAAGACAACGCCTAACCCAAACACAAATGAAACCTCTGAACTTTTGCGGACATCAAGCCAAAACTACAGCAGTTGATCTACTCAGTCAATACAGGATTGTATTTACATCTTTAACAATCTGCTGAGTTAATCCATCCCCTGGTCATATTAGTACTGAATCTAAAAACTTTTATGCCTGTCTGATCGTTTTCTGTCTCATTTTCTGTCAGTATCTCCCCGACTTCAGCTGTGACTCGTCTGGTTTAGCCTCCACTAAGCCTGCACACAGAGAAACACATGTTAGGCCACCCTTTGACCTTTAATATCCACTGAGTTTATTTGCTAGTCTCCCCCCTCCACTCGCCTGCTCCAATGCGTATTAAATCAGATATGCTGAATGGGGGAACAGCACCACCCCCCTGCCTCTTCATACTTAACCCCGGGCGACCTCAGGTTTTCCTCAGTAAATTGATTTAGACCCCAGTCTCCTCTGTGTTTGCTATGACTGACTGGGCGGCTCTATTGACCTTAATACAGGGGAGCAGATTAATATACAGCCCCTAGCTCCGTCCCCCTTTTTCAGTGTGGCTTCACATGGGTGGGGTGACGACATCATTGTCAGGAAAAACAGGAAGGGCCCACGTGTGAAAGAGGCCCAACAGCTTCATTAACAGTGGACGATGAACCCGCTCTGTTCTGACTGTAGATCAGCTCAGTGTTTGGAAACCTGGAGAATGACCTCCCCCATCTTGCTGAGGTCTTCACAGTAACCCGGTTAACATGCTGATGGTTAGCAGGTAATATTTACCCTATCACCACCTTTATTTAGCAGGCTGCGATGGCTGCACAGTCCTAGCACTGAATACAAACCACAGCTGAGGGAAGCTTTGCGGGTGGGCACGTGGACAAAATTGTTGGTACCCTTTGATTAAAGAAAGAAAAACCCACAAAGGTCATCAAAATAACTTGAAACTGACAAAAGTAATAATAAATAAAAATTGTAATAAAATGAACTAATGAAAATCAGACATTGATTTTGAATTGTGGTGTAACAGAATTATTTTAAAAAACATGAAACTGGCCTGGATAAAAAGAAGAGATTTAAAATAATTTGACCATAGGGACATGTTAAGCTAAGATGTGTCCTGTAATTAGCATCACACGTGTCTTCTGACTTGTAATCAGTCAGTCTGCTTATTTAAAGAGTAAAAAGTGGCCACTGTGCTGTTTGGTATCATGGTGTGTACCACACTGAACACAGCAGAGAGCTGTCTCAGGAGAGCAGAAGGTAAAGGCTGTAAGACCATCTCCAAGCAGCTTGATGTTTCTGTAACTACAGCTGCACACAGTCACAAGTTTAAGGTGACCAGGACTGTAGCCAACCTCCCTGGACGTGGCCACAAAAGAAAAACTGATGGCAAATTAAAGAGATGGATAATACTACTGACAACCAAAGAGCCCAGAACAACTTCCAAAGAGACTAGAGGTGAACTCCAAGGTCAAGGTACGTCAGTGTCAGATTGCATTTTCGGTTGCCGTGTGAGCCAAAGTGGACTTAATGGAAGACGACAGAGGAGGACGCCACTGTTGAAACAAATCATAAAAAAGTGATATGAATTTGCCAAAATGCATACAGGCAAGCAGCAAAGATTTAGGGAGGATGTTCTTTGGACAGACAAAATAACTACTGTGAAACATGGAGGAGGCTCTGTTACGTTCTAGGACTGCTTTGTTGTTTCTGGCACAGGGAGTCTCAAGTCTGTACAGGGTACAATGAAATTTCAGGACTATCAAGGCATTCTGGAGCAAAATGTGCTGCCCAGTGTCGGGAAGCATGGTCTCAGTCGCAGGACATAGGTCCTCCAACAGGATAATGACCCAAAACACACTCAAGAATGGCTAAGAACAAAACACTGGACTATTCTGAAGTGGCCTTCTGTGAGGCCTGTTCTAAATCCTATTGGTCATCTGTAGAAGGAGCTAAAACCCTTCAAACCTGAGACAGATGGAGCTGTTTGATCACAAGGAGTGTGCCAAAATACCCATGGACAGATTCAGAAGTCTCATTGAGAGTTACAGAAACTGCTTGATTGCAGTGATTGCCTCAAAAGGAACAAAATATTAAGTTTTGGGTACTGACAATTTTGTCCAGGCCAGTTTTATTAGTTTGTTTTTTAAAATTATTCTTTTGAAACACACTTCAAAATCAATGTCTAATTTTCACAAGTTAATTTTCATTACTTTTTTATTATTACTTTTGTCAGTTTTAAGTTATTTCAGTGACCTTTGTGGGTTTTCTTTCTTTAAGTGAAGAGTACCAACAATTTTGTCCATGTGTATATTTGGTCATAACCCAAAGTACTGAACTCTGGCTTAAGGATTACAGTTACTCGTGCTTCAAGGTTACCTTACTGTTTATTTTACTGTTTATTCTCACTCTGAGAGGTTTTATTTCCAAAGCCTACCTCTCCAAAGCCACCTCCTCCAGCTCTTTCAGGAGCAATAATGAGGTGTTCCCAAGCCAGCCAAGAGAAATAATCTTTTATAAGGTCTGAAACACCATACCTGGCAGGCATCTAAGAGGCACCTCAACTGGCTCCTTTCAATGTGGAGGTTGCAGAGCTTGATTGTTGGTGGTGTTGAGGCCCTCGGGCAGCACAGCATTAAAAACAGACCTGATTCTGTTGGGGAAATCACTACATGGGCCCAGGAACACTGCTGAGAACCGTCAGCTCATTACTGCATCCATACATCAACTTCAAACTCTACCACGGAAAGAAAAAACAGAGAGAAACCAGATCCAGAAACACCACCAGCTGCCATTTCTGAGGTGCATTTAAGATGGACTGAGGCTGACTGGAAAACTGTCCTATGGTCTAACCAATTAAAATCTGAGAGATCATTGACACTTCATCAACAATATTTGGTAGCTTTCCAAGCATTTATGATCCAAAGTCATTCTAAGGGTTTCTGACCCCTCGGGTGTATAAAGAGACTCTTCCATCCGAGAAAGGTCGTGCTGAAGTCCACGAGATGAAACCAAATATCATTTTGCAACTGTCCAAACATTTATAGCATGAACTGCCATCCAAACTACATTTTTTTCAGGGAAGGTCTTGGTTATTTCAGCAAGATAATGTCCAAATTACACTATTCATGTCTGTCAGTTGCATGGGTCCATGGTAAGAGTCAAAGTATCAAACTGGCCTGCCTGCAATCAAGTGGGAAGAATTTATACCTCCATGTCTGAGGCCATGGTTCTCCACTGGAAAACAATGGACTGACCAGACCAGGTTTAGAATAAGTGCCTCAAATGGAGGAGTTCAAGTATTTTTGCATCTTATTCACAAGTAGGAAAGACTGGGAGTGGGGTGGATTGGTGCATACTGTCTACTGCTTATTGCAATGAAGAGAGAGCTGAGGGTGAAAGTAAACCTGTCAATTTACCAGTCAACCTATGGTCCTACCCCTACCTAAGCCCACAAGCTTTGGGTAGTAACAAAAATAAGACTCCAGACAGAAACAAGTGGTGAGAATTAGTTTCCTCTGAAGGATGTCTGGGCTGAGCCTTAGAGAAAAGTTTAGTTTGAAAACACGAGTCTACTTTGAAAATAACAAATTGAGGTGCCTTATGAATACCTCCTTGGTGAGGTGTTTTAAGCATGCCCAACCAGAAGGAGACCTCAGGAAAGACCTAGGACCCGCTGGAGACATTATAACTCTCAGCTGGATTGGGAGGTAGCCTGGGAAAGGAAGCTCTGAACTTTGCTTGGACTGCCCAGGTACAGTAAGTGACAGAAGATGAATGGATGGATGGATTCTGAGGGCAACACCATCATCATCAAGACATATCAGCCTGCCCATGGGATATATCCCAGTTTATACCAAGCAGCCAGTACATACCTTTGTTTCATCCCATAATGCACTTTGTCATTCATCTGATAGCGCTGAGCATACATTTTATCAGTTGGGTATCAGTTAGCTGTTTTACAGTTTTGCTATGATATTTTAAAGTCTACATTGTGGATTAAACTTGGATGATTTTCACTCTGAAGTGGACAAAGAGCGCCTAAACGCACCATTAGTTTTGGTCCCTGTGAGGAGCAGCATGAGCCTGACCTTCACATCTCTCCTCTGTTTGTCTTTTATGGAGATAAATGTCCATAAACCAAGACAAAACAAGTCTTCACAGCCGTCATTAGTCACTGTAAAAAGTGGAATTTGTTGTATTTATTTGCGTTCATTTTGTCTCCTGTGCTGGTTGGTTACTGTCTTTGTGTCATTCTTCATGGTGCGAGGCTAAAGAGGACGTTGTTCTCCATTTACATGTACTTCAAAGCATCAGCGAGAGCTCTGCAGAGAGCACTTCACTCGTTTTCAATTAAAAATAAATGATCACAGTGTTTGTTTCTCCATTAACTGGCAGGAGATGAGATTTTGAATCCCGTGTTTGACACTAATAGTTTGACAATCTGCCCTCCACCTCCGTCACCCATTCATTGAAACCAGCAGCCCCAAAAGTTCCCATGCTGTGTAGGGTGCTGCTCGTATGTAAATGTGTGCGTGTGTGTGTGTGTGTGTGTGTGCTGGCTTCGGGCCAAGTGAAATCTGTCAGTCTTTCAGGGACCCATCAGCCTCTGTCCGGCGGGACAATGAAGTCGATACAGACTGCCGTGCCGTCTCGCCTGTCTTGCTGTCTGACTAACTGATGACACCGATTCATTCACACCCAGCAGGTTCGAGGCCGTTTGTCACTCTCCGTTCCTTTACTTCACTTCCATCTGAACTCCAGATAACAGCAGAGGGATCTTTAAAGTTAGGTCTGGATGCTAACGTCGTCCACTCAATGGCGCTTTCACGTGTTTGTTTTCACGGAACAGCAGAAGTACTTTCAGGACATATTGACTTACACATTAAGAACTTATATTTATTTTCAGTCTTGTACCGAGGTTGTGAATCTGTCTGCATCAGTAGGAGATGTAAACCTTCTATTATTCTGAGCACCTTTTGAGCCGCAACCTCTAACAGTGGCCTAACTTCCTAAACAATGACACATAAGGTGGTTAGCAGTTACTAAAAGGGAGTTGGATAGTTTCAGACACCAAAAACTACTTTGTCAGGTTTAAGGACCTAAAACTGCAGGGTTAGTTTTAAGCAGACAAAAGTACTCGGTTAGCTTCAGATGCTAAAAAGTACTCAGTTGGGATTAGGCACTAAAAACTACTTGGTTAGCTTTAAGTCCTAAAAAGTACTTCGTTGCATTTTGGCGCTGAAAAGTACTTGATCAGGTTAGCATTAAGATCTAAAAACTACTCAGTTAGGTTTGGACATTTTAAAATCTTCTGTTGGGTTGAGGCTCCTCGGTTAGGTTTAGTAACCTAAAAGACTTGGTCAGGTTAGGTCATTTTTTTTAACTACTTTGATAGATTTAGGTACCAAAAAACTCAGTGAAGGGGTGTTTGCTCACTTTTATGACTTTTCTCTTACTTATTTGTTATTAGTATTTTAGAAATCTTCACAGCTTTTGCTAGAGGATCCTTCTCTATATAATTATTTTGAACATTTTGGGAAGGGGCAAGAGTTTTGTACCACAAACTTCCTGGTTTCTGTCTGCATTAGTAGTTTGAGATCAGTTGACCAACTGGGATTTTCAGCAGACTCTGGCTGCCTACAGGTAAACAGTCCATATGGCGAGGGTTGAAACCAGTGGCTTTTTGTATTTTTGTTAGCTTTTTAAAGCTGATCTGAAAACAGTAACTGGTGCATGGAAAACATGTTTCAACTCATATATCTGCTGGTAATTTTCCCAGAGACTAAGGCAGTCATCGGCCCCATGACGGCAGCTCCACTTGGTGTTTGCTCTTGTAGCTTGAGCGCAGATGGTTGGATTTTAACTTTGGTGAGCAGGTTTTGGGTTAATGCTGCTTAAACTGAGGCTATCATAAAAACAAATCAGCAGAGAACAAAATGAGCCACCGTCAGTTTTCCAAAGCGGGTAAACAGTGTTTGTGTGTTTACTCCTAAGTGATTCCCCTCATAATCCACTTTTTACTGTTAGGCTGCACAGCCTGCTGGTTTAGATTAGAGATTATCCTTCTTTCAAAAGCTCTCAGATGCTTTGAGTATTTTTCTTGCTCAAGTGCCCTTGAGCAAGACTCTCAAGCACTCAGCCTTCACAAACAGTTCAGTATGAGAGCAGAAGCCAGGCAGAACAGTAAAAATGTAAATTCCTGCTGAACACGAAGACGTCATCCAGTTCACAAAGCGGCCGCCTCTAACGGTCCCTGATTCTCAGATAAATCTCTTTGTGCCCGTCAATCCCTGCAGCTGGGAGCGCGTTTTGCTCCGTCCGTTCTCAGGCCTCACATCATGTATGGGGGCACTTGTCTCAGGCGACTGGACGCACGTGGCCCTCTCCAAAAACCAGTGACACGCCAACAATACATGTCAGCGCCGCCAAGGAGGACTCGCGGGCTCCACGCTGGGCTGAGGCGAGGGAAAGTCACACTCAAGTGATCTGAGAGGAGATGAATGTCAAGTGCAGAGTGGGATCCCCTCGTGGAGGTCCCGTCACATCTGACCAGTCCCATCGGCCCGCTTTCACTGCAGAGAGGCCGCCGCTTTCAGTCACACAGAGGGGAATGTTTGGGAGCCTCCGTTAGAGTGTTACCTGATTGGGTTTGTGCAGACATCCTTCCTCTGCTGTTTGGGGCAGAATTTTTGTTTCTTAATGCATCACAAAACATCCTAAATTCTCTACAGCTACTTTAAAAATGCCTTAAATATATTAAATTCAGTTTGAATTAATAAATGTCACATCAGGAATTTTAACCATAGCATGGCAGTGTAGAGGGCAATGTGGGCAGATATCAGGTAAATAACCTGTTTAGGCATTTTTTAGGTCTAAAACCGAGTAGTAACCTCCAGGGCTGCCAAAAGCTGCAGTTCCTTTGGCGGACACTAGAGGCCGACTCTAAAAGTGAGTCAGTCCCGATAGACCCCCATGTTAAATTTGTCCAACTTTACAGCAGAAACAAACAGGTTTACATCCTGCTACATAAACCGTTTTGGTCTCTATAGCTAATAACAACATAGAAGCTATGCATGAGGCATAATTTGCTTATAACTTACCTGTTTAAAGTGTGTTTTTTGACAGGTGGCTATATTTGCTGTCAGTAAGACTCCACCTCAGCTAATTAAAGTACTTGAACTGGACCTCTGGACCATGTTTGAACTGATTTGTGTGATCTGGTAATAAATAGAATCCCATCATCAGCTTATAGTGATAGCTTAGGCTCTGTGCCTCCCTTTTCTAGCATTTCAATGCAATTATCTAACTAATATTAAGGTTTACTGTGTAGATAATTGTATTAACAGACAGTCCAAGAAGTCTGTGATCTAATTTAGGTGAGCTTTAGTGAGTACAATTCTAAGATTGTGGTAATAAACAGAATCACATCATCTGCATATCGTAATAGCATATGCTTAGTCTGGCCCTTTAGGAGCATTCTTTGCTATTAGGGTGTTACTTGACTCTAATAAAAAGGTATTTAGAGTCCCCGAACTAGACCTGTGGACCCTGTTTGAACTGATTTGTGTAATTTGGTAATGAATATAATCACATCATCAGCATATAATGTTAGTTTATGCTCAGTATGTCCCCTTTGGAGAATTTTAATTATTAATTTGTTACTTAGCACTAATTAGCAGCTAATTAGGTTCACTGAACTGGACTTTCGGACATTGTGTTATTGCAGCCTTTTGGAGCATTGTAAAGCAATTATCTCACCAATAATATGGCTTGGTGTGTGCTTAGTGGTACTAACAGACTTTTTGAGCTCCAGTTTTGGTGAGTGAAATTGTAGGATTTTATTTGGATGTTCTACAGTAAAGTACTTATTTAAAGGTTTCTATGTTATGCCGCTTAATTTTTTACTATATTTTGGATACTTATTGTACTTTGTACTCCATATAATTTCTTTTTAAAATTTTGCTTCTTATTATTTTGTTGATAAATTGTATTATTATAGATCAAACTGCTCTGTAATAAGTAATTAAAATCAGCAACACCTGCAACACTGAATTGAGAAACACATCAATAAATCAATAATTATGATCCTATGTAATGTATATGATTCTGAAAAGTACCATTCTACTTTAGGTACATTAAATTTATTTTGATTACATAACTTGTATACTATTAGGCTGCTTTAGTAGGGTGATCATTTTACTTGACTTTTTTCACATTTTTCACAACAAACATTTCTTTAAGCTCTTATGCAGCACCACTTCATATAATACATCTATAACTGGGTACAGGGCTGCACATGAGCCTGAAAATCATATCCAGTGTTTTCTATGCTGATTTCAATACTGATACTCGGATTTTGTGTGCCCCTATACATCTATA
>VUQH01035330.1:0-12025 GCA_015106775.1 Etroplus canarensis | reverse complement strand
GGGTATCATTTAAAATGAGTGACTGTGGGTGGGTGTGTGTTACGTCGACACCTGCGCGCCCGCCGCCGCGCTCGTAGGCTGGATGAACGGAGCCGGCTCGCTCAGCTCATAGCGGACGTTGGGAACCTTTGTGGGAGTGAAGCTGTTAACAGTCAAAACCAGAATGAAACCAGTTAAAACCGAGAGACGAGACTCTAACAGAGCATGACAAAAGGCTGGAGCTGCACAAACACACACACAAACACACACACACAAATATGAAAACAGCAACACAGCCGGCGTGTACAGACAGCAGCTGCTGACCTGTGGCTGATGCCCTGGAGACCAAACTCTGACAGGATCTCCTTCATCACTGCAGAGACAAAGTTTTCTGTTTCTGTCTTTTGTTCAGTTCATCTGTCACTTCATCCACAGTAACATGGGGTGAAATACTATAAATGTGCACAAAATCAAACGGCCCACTTATTATGATGAGGTTGATTGGGGAAATATTTTTAATGCTTCACTTTTTGCACACTTTTCTTTGTTGAAAGATTGATTTCAGTCGGTATTTTCCCCCTATGGATCTGCACTCACTGATCTATAATCACAAGAAGCATATTTTCTTTAAATGTTTTCAAATGTATCAAAACTCAAGAACTAAAATGTCTAATTTTAATCTGACCCTTTGCTGTGGCTTTAAACTATCAGCTGGTGAATTTTTTTTACTATAAATATCTTTGATATTTGTCTTAAACTTGATTGGAATCCGTCTGTGGTAACTGAGTCTTCTCAGCAATCTCGTGTCTTTGGCTTTTTTAGCCACCAGGGCTCATTTCTGCCTAAACTGAGTGAACAACACAATCCTCGGTCAGGGAGCTGACCAAGAACCCAAGGGTCGGTCCTGTGCAAAGATGGATGACCTTCTGGGAGGACGGCCACTTCCATCCGTCTGTCCTTTACTGTAGCTGGATGGGAACAGCTAGAGTAACGGGTGAAGCCCACTTGGAATTTGCCAAATGGCATTCAAAGGACTCCGAGACCACAAACGGAAAGAGTTTCAGGCCTGATGAGAAAAATAATAAACCTAAATAAAACACTGAACATCAACCAACTGCAACCATCCCTGCAGTGAAGCCGGATGTTGCTAGCATCAAGCACGGTGGTGCTTCAAAGTATTCAGATGATTGGTCACATTTGAGGGACGGTTGCAAACAAATACAGAGAAATCCATGAAGAAAACCTGCTCCAGATTGCATCAACCTACAACCAAGTTAACCAAGGTGTCTGACTGGTCTTGAGTCAGCAAGCCAAAGGCAAAGACTGAAACTTTGTATGAGATCTGTTGAGATGCCTAATGGCATGGTCTTGAGTTTCATTATATGAATTTGCATGAATTTTGAGTTCCTTGTAGTTATTATCCTTAACGTTCCCTTGGTTAATTTCTGTATATTGGAGTTTTGCCTTTCCAGTCAGTGCTTTCCTGTCTTTCATCAAGTTTAGTCTTGTATCATGCTCTCTGTGCAGTATTCTGTTTCCTGTTTTATTTTGATACCAGTCCAGTCTTGTGCATTATGTTTAACTTTACTTCCTGCCCTTGATTGTTGTAACCTGTGCTCCTCTCCCTCCTGTTTCTTGTTTGCCCGTTAGTCTGTGTGTACTGTGTGTCGTGTCGTAGATGCTGTTTCTTGCACTTGAGAGAGTTCAGTTCCTGTGTTTCCCTGTTTGGATTTGTTCTTTGGACCTTGTAACCTTTCTGTTGAGCTGGCTTATTAAAGCCCTTTTAGTTAATCTGCCTGTCTCAGAGGCTGTATGTTGGGTCCACATCTCTGTACTCTCTCAGTGGAAAACCTGATACCTAAAGATGGATGTTCAAAGACAGTTCTCATCAAATCTGACAGAAATTGACGGGATCTGCAGGAAGAATTGGATAAACAGTCCAAACTCAGCTGTGCAAAGCCAGGAGAGATTTACCCAAGAAGAACTGAAGGTGCTGCAGAAGGCACAAGGTCTATACATGGTCTGAATTTTCCTCTTTTGGCTGCTCCCGTTAGGGCTCACCATAGTGGATCATCTGCCTCTATCTTCTTCTGTCACCAACCCTCTGCATGTCCTCCTTCACTACATCCATAAACCTCCTCTGTGGTCTTCCTCTCCTCCTGCCTCACAGCTCCATCTTGAACACATTTTGTTCAATACTACCATACCTCCTCTGCACATGTCCAAACCATCTCAGCCTTGCCTCTCTGACTTTGTCTCCAAACCGCTCCACCTAAACTTTCCCTCTGATGTACTAATTTCTAATTCCGTCATTCCCACCGAAAATCTTAGCATCTTCAACTCCACCACCTCCAGCTCCGCCTCCTGTCTGTAAATCATACATCATAGCAGGTCCCAGTCCCTCTTGTAAACCTTCTCTTTCACTCTTGTTGCTATCCGTCTGTCACAAAGTTCACCAAAGTTTCAGTGTTTGATTTTGGTTTGGTGTCTCAAGAACAGTTCACAAATTTGTCCTGAAGCCACTCCAGCACTAGCTTGGTTGAGTCTTAGATCAATGCACCCTGGAACGGGTTTTCTTCATGGACCTCTTTATATTGGCTGGTACTATGAAGCACCACTGTGCTTGATGCTACCACCGCCATACAGTACTTCACTGAAGGGACCATTTTAGCTAGTTATTTGCTGTGTTTTATTTTCACCTGACATAGTACTTGAACAGTTTAATTTTCTTCTTGTGCCCTTGTAGTCCTGTACATAGGGTAAGGGCATGTCAGCCCACTTGCTACACCGAAGAACTGATAGTGTTGCTGAAATAGTGGTTGATCTCTGAGGTTCATCCATCTCTGATGGGACTTTTAAATCTTTATTAAAGTAATCATTGGGTTCTTGGTCTTGCATAATCAGTTTGGACAGATGGCCAAGTCTCAGAAAGCGTCCTGGTTGTTACAGACTTTGTCCATGACCATACTTTTATGAAGAAGACCGCATGAGGAGAAGTAAAGCCTCTTTGAGGAAATTTGAGAAGGAAAAAAGTAATATCAAAATTTTGAAGAACATACCCACTGCTAAAATGCTGCCCCCTGCTGGTGTGCAATTTAGTCAAAATTGATTACAAAAAAGCAGCTTAATTACATTTGCCTTGAAATCTAAGGCAATTTTAACCACTTAAAATTAACTGTGCTACACGATAAAGTTTGCAAAAAGTCACCGCATCAGACTGCTTTCTGGTGTGTAAAGCCTTTCATATTTTATTTTAGTGAACCTTTGACCTCGCCTTTACCACCACCCTGTGGATACATTTGGTATTGTGGCTCCACTGCTCTCTAAGAACAGCAAAATCATCAGTATGTATTTATTTAAAAAAAGAGTAAAAGAAAAACATGTAATGTACCTGGTTGCCTCTCTGATGGATTAATGAGTTTCATCACCTTCAGATCATTAAAATCTTGCTCTTCGTTCTTCCCTCCAAACACATACAGCTGCCAACCAAACACACAAAGACTATTTTATTTTCTGTCACACCTAAGTGGTAAGTAATAAATTATAAGTATTCAAGCTGACATGGCTGTGGAGGATAAAGGCAGTGTGTCCGTGTCGACGGGTCGGAGGAATCCCAACGTACAGCGGGATCTTCCACTTCATCTTAGCTGCAGAAAGATAGTTTGATACACGTAAAGATACTCCTCAGTGGTTATTCACACAGAGTTTTACTTCAGCATCTCACTCACCAATACTGAGTTTATGGATTTCATTGGATGACATCACTGTGCCATCCTCATTGGTGCTTTTACCACCAAACAGGTAGATATCCTGTATGGGATTTTTCCAAAAGGAGCAAGAAACAAACAACCACTTTATTCATGAGCCAATATGGTTATTTTTTATTACAACTAATTGTAAAAAACAGCAAACACAATTCACTGCTTTATTCTATTTGTCAAATATTAATTTTATAACCTTTAGTTATGTTTATATTTCTGAGTGTCCCCGTAGTGTAGTGGTTTACACGTTCACCTTACAAGCGAAAGGTCCCTGGTTTGATTCCAGGCGGGGGCACAAGTCCCTCTCGCCATGGAGGGTTGTGCCAGAGAGGGCATCAGATGTAAAACCTCTAGCAACCCCTTGGGAAGAATATAAGGGAGTAGCCAATAACACATTTAGTTTCTTCTGTCTAAATGCAGACTTTTTGCTAAATAATATAAAACTTTTTAAATAATATTTAATATTTACACCGCTTCAGTTAAGTCAACAGAGGCTTAAGTTTCTCATTCTAAATAAAACTAAATTTTTAAAAAAATTTTTCAGGATTTGCGGAATTTATAACACTGTAAAAAATTCCACATGAATATACAACAATTTTGTGATAGCTCCCACTAGTGGTTGAAGTAATTATAACAGGGAAAAGAACAAAGTGGAGCGACAGCACTGAGAGGTGGTCAGGGTGAATGGATGGGCCAACAAAACATGGAACTTAAAGATCCAGTGTTTAACCATGAGCGGCCCTTCAGGCAACACTTATAAAGGACAAATGAGGCACATGTGATCATTCAGGCTGGAGAACTTGAATAAATATAAAATGTACTGTGGGCTGCTCCCTTGTCAATCCAAGTGGATTAATTTGCATTGATAATTTGGCAGAATTTTTATACTGGATGCCCTTCCTGACACAACTCTCTATGGTGAGAGGGGCTTGTCCACCTGGAATTGAACCCTTTGCTTGAAAGGCAAATGTGTAAACCACTACACTACTGGGATTACTAAAACTTGGATAAATATATTAGAAATCTTAATACGAAATTAATATTAATACTTAATATTCAGTTAGTACTAAAAAATATTAACATATTTTAATATTAAGGTGCTGGTGGCTGGAGAGAAGGAGATCTGATCACCTCCAGAAAGATCCAGAAAAGAGGCAGAAAATGGATGGTTGGGTGGATGAAAATATTAATAAAAATATTAATTTTACTATAGTAACTTGTGGAAAAAAATAGCCACATAGAAACTGAATCATATTAATACATTAATGTACAGTAGTGTGGAAAAAGTCTTGAGCCACAGCAGCCAGTGGTGTTAGGGATTTTTTTCAAACTTGATGGATCGCCAGATTTTGATCCACCATGTAATGCCATCTGGAAAGCATCTGATTGGCAGCACAATCATCCCAAACACACTGCCAATGCAGTAAAAGGCCTACTCAGATAAAAAAAAAACAAACACACAATGGAACACTATCTGCCTTGGACTGGCCCCCTCAGTGCCTGAATATCAGCATGATTGAAACAGTGTGGGAGCATCTTAACAGAGAACAGAACAAAAGGCCAAAGCAGAGCTTAGGAATGACCTTCAGTAAAAAATGAGGGGTGACTTTTGCACAGTGCTTTAAATGTTTTTATTTCTGTTTTGCACTTCTGTTCCATCCATGGTCTCTCAGTTCAGTGTGTGTGTGTGTGTGTGGGTGTGTGTGTATACCTTATCACGGTGTGCAGTCAGAGTTAGTCCGCTGCAGGCTGCAGGTGATTCTCCTTTCACCTCCCATTTCTGCCACTGCAGGTTCTCTTAAATCCAGGAGGAACACAAAGATCAGAGGTTAAAGAATGTGTCGTCCTGCGTTTGGCTTGATGTGATATACTGGCCGTCTGACACGTGAGCAATCTTTACTCATAAATTCTGATGCAGTCCAGTGCAGTGCAGTACTGGACTTCATTACACCTACAAGTGTTTCTAATATTTTCTAAGCCCCTTTAAAAATTTTATGGCACGGCTGTTGTACTGGATTGCATTCACAGCTGTACCTAATAAAGTGGCTGGCGAGTGTATTTTTCATAGTTATTCACTGGATAAGATTTCTCCTTTAAATGTGTTTGTTTTTCTTTTGTTTTTTATTACTACTTACTGTAATATCATATTTATTACTTGAACAACTTCTATGTACTATTCATTTAGATAAGGGGTTAGGGGGTTAATAGATGTTCAAAAGAAATGTTCAAGCTCAGGCTTGTTTTTAGTTTTATTGATTTATTTTTGTTTAGTGTTCAGTTAATGTTACTTGCAACTCAGCTGTGCAACCATTTTAGGAACAGCTTAGATTATTAAATGGCAGAAGTTTGGTACGTTTTCACTGTGCGCAAGAACAAAAGTTAGGTATAAATGCCCTCTCTGGCAATTTTAAAGCAAACAGTCCAAATTCACACTTATGCTTGATGATCATCTCCATCTTTCCTCTGAGTCTCATTAAAAGCAGCATCATAATTTTTATCTAATACTGCTGACAGGACTGAAAAATGCCTCAACTGAGGAGCTATAAGAGATGAGGTGAATACCTGTACTGAGGACATACAGATCTTTACAGAATTCTCCTCCTGCTCCATAACCTCCAAACATGAAGACCTGATCACCAACCAGAGCACAGCTCTGACCCCATCTACACACACACACACACACACACACACACACACACACACACACACACAATAACAAGATAAATGTTGCATAAGTGTGTGTCACATTTTGGGAAAGTAATGACAGTTACACAGTAACATAGTGGTAGGACCTAACAAGATCTGTGCTTAAGGTTTTATAAAATCTGATGCAAAATTCCTTCATCAAACCCTCTCTGTAGACCTTGAACTGCTCAGTTTTTGCTGACCGTGTGTTAGAGAAGAAAGATACTCACAGGGCCGGAGGCAGTGAGCCACTCGTTCTGACTGGCGTCCAGGTGAGAGACACTGAAAAAGAACAGACAGGAAGTAATAATAATAATAATAATAATAATAATAATAGGAAAAACAGGATGTCTTCAGTGTGCATAAAACAATTTTTACAGATATAAAGTAAGATGACAGTAATATTTACAGTACATATATCCTGAATGTGTATGTGTACACTATATTAACAAAGCTACGGGACCCCCCCTTCCACTCATCTGGGAAGGCTTTCTACAAGATTTTGGTGTGTCTTATGGGGTGTGGCATTCACCAAACCCAGGCTCATCCATCAGACTGCCAGATAGAGACTCATGAACCCATGTCATGAAGCTCCCAGTTTTTGTGCTGATGCCAGAGGAGGTTTTGAACAGTTGTTGAGTCGGCACAGCGCTGGCCACTTTTACGCACTGTGCACCTCAGCACTCAGCAACCCCGCTCTGTAACTTTACATTGGCTGCCACTTGGTGACTGAGGTGCTGTGGTTCCTAAACACTTCCATTTTGGAATGATGCCACCTGCAGTTGATCGTAGAATATCTAGGAGGCATTTCACTAAGTGAATTATCACAACAGCAGTATCCTAATGCAGTACCACACCTGGATTCAGTGAGCTTGTTTGAACAATGTGTTCTTTCCCAAATGTTTTCAAAGGCAGACTGCGTGGCTAGCTGCTTGATGTTATGTCTGTGGCAATGGGACTGAATGACACACCTGAATTCAGTGATTACTAGTTGTGGCCCAATACCTTTGTCTAAATAATAATTATGTAATTATGCATCATATGCATAACCTGTGTTGAACACCATGAGATCGTCGGTTGGATTCCCCGCCACAGCACCTCCGTACACATAGATGTTGTCTCCAGCAGCAGCAGAGCAATGTCTGAGGGCTCTGAGGGCCACACCCCCAACCGCTAAACACTCCCAGGTCAGCGTCACTGTTGGGGAAACAGAATACTAATATACAGATGTAATATTTTTAAAAAGGCAATACTGGAAGTACTATCAAATCGTGGTGTGGCCCTCATTAAAGGGGAACTATTCTTTGGCTTCTACTAGCTTTGCACGATTTAAGCCAGCTTTCTCCTGATTGGCTGCCCCTTGCAAAGGTTTGAACAGCAGGTGAGTAGGGCTTCTGCACCTGTGATGACCATATTAGGAGTATCCTTGCTTTATGACATCATAAAGATCCCAGAATAGAAAAACTGTCTGAAACTCACAGGGATTATTTGCACACGTGTTAACCTCATTATTTAAACTTTGGCCATGTTTAATATGAACATGCAACACCGGATGAAAGTGGGATAGGTCCATTTTAAAGTAAACCAAAACAAGCACAAATCAGGCTAAATGAGCTCGTTGTTTCCTCCACCCTGCTGTATATCCTCACCTATATCAAAGCTGTAGACTCCTGGGAGACACTCAGTGGCTTCAGGGTTGGATGCTCCTCCAAACAGATACAGCCTCCCTTTCACAACACTGAGAAGGAAACAAAACCAAGCATTTAGTGTAAAAATGTTCTGGTGTGTTGCAGGGCTGCTTGTTTACGGCAAAAAACCATAATGATAGTTATTTTGGTCTTGTCCCTTAAGAATACTTTAAGAGCCCAGGCAGCATTAGTTTATCATGTTTCTGACAACAGAAGACACCAAAGCTCCCTCAGAAAACCCACATGAGAACATGCAAACTTCACAGTCACTGTGCTGCTACTGAACTTTAAAAAATGACTTTTTTTTTACAGTGGATTTCCTTGAATTTTAAATATAATTCAAAAGCAGAACAATTAAATAATTTCTGGAAGGGAGTTAGGCATGGACTAGCACATGTTTTTGACCATAAAATCTGTCTTGCAAGGGAAACTGCTGGTTCCTGCCTCCACCACGGCAAGTCTGCATGTGTGGACAGGAGCAAGATGAGGACCAGGCAGCAGTGGACTCGCATCACAGGGGAAGTGATGCAGGGTCTAAGCCTACAACCAACATCCAAGAGATCCTCAACAATTTAGAGATAAAGGCAGCTGTATTCGTCACTCTTACTTCCAAAAGGTCATGTAGAGAAACCTTGTCATGACTTTTACTTCCTCTAGATAGATCTTATGGACCAAAGGCTCTCTTTCCATCATCTTGACTCGAGCTGAACTTAACTGTGTGGAAGTTTGGGGCTTTAAGGTAGAACTGAAAATGCACAGCTGTAAAGCAAAGGGTTACCACAACAACAAAAAAACCCAGCCTTTAGTGTGCTGTCATTGCTGGCACTGCTGGTCCCATTAGGAATAAAGACCTCTGGTCAACAAAAGCAACAAAGTGAAACGCTTCAAATGAAACTGAAGCAATTTTCACACATGAACTCCAGAATCTGTAGGGAAAATCAGGTTTGGGCGTGGTCCAAAGTTTCCTCTGCTATCATTTCTTTCTCTCTCACAGCAGGAGACTTTGTGTCTTTGTTCTCCGTACTAAAAATGCTTTAGTTAAGCAGTGGGTGGTGTCCAGGGAGAACATGAACTCTTCACATAATCAATCACCTCCTGTATCCTTGTATGTTTTAACTGGACATCACAAAGACTTTGAACTACAGAGCTGTCAGGATGAAACCCATTTCATATTAGTTCTCACCTGCAACCACTATCACAGGTAATTTGCAACAATGTCTTTTTTAATCTTTAAAAGTGTTAAATGCAAAGACTGTGTGGTCATTTAAGCTGAAGTTTATCTTTTTATACAGTCAGTTCTATGGTTTTATGTAGCAGGACTTAATAAATAAATCACCTGCAGGTTCTATAATTACTTAAATGCAACCTCAGGTGTAAAACAACTCGTGACATAGTCCAGTTAACAAAAATTAAGCCAAAATGCAGAAGCCATGTGAGAAATTAAGTACACCCCATGTCTCAGTAACTTGTAGAACCACCTCTAACAGCAATAATTTCAAATGATGGTTTTCTGTATGGCTTTATTGGTCTCTCACATCGCTATGGACGAATCCACCGCAGCATTTCAATCAAGCTGAGGTCTGGACTTTGACTGGGCCATTGCGACACCTTGATATTTTCTTTTTCAGCCATTCTGTTGTAGATTTGCCACTGTGCTTTGGATCATTCTCCTGTTGCATGACCCAATTTCAGCCAAGTTTTAGCTTCACATCTGGCCCCACATTTGACTGTTGCTGCAAAACAAGCCCAAATCATCAGCCCTCCACTACCGTGCTTCACAGTTGATATGAGACATTTGTACTGATATACTATGGCTTGGCCGTAATGCACAGCACCACATCTGATGAACAACAAACAACTCCTCTTTGGTCTCATCTGTCTTTGTTCTGATGCAACGTTTCCATCCTAAGTCAAGCCGCCATGTTCTTTTAAAAGAGAGCAGACTTTCTCCTGGAAACCCTTCCATAAAAGCCATACTTGTTCAGTACGTTGAGGTCAATTTGCTGGGACATCCACCCCTGGGAAGATCGGCAAATGTCTTGAATGTTCTCCACTTGTGAATAATCTTTTTCGCTCTGTAACGATGGACTTCCGTTTGTTTGAAAATGGCTTTACAACCCTTCCCAGAATGATGGCCATTTTTCCATTTCACACACCGATTCTGCATGTTGGCTCAGTTTTTGTATATAAATGGCAAATTTCATTCTGATGTGTTAAACCTCAGAACTGAAAGAGGGTCTGTTTTCTTTTTCACGACTGCATATAAATACAAACAACATACCATATTTAAAAGAGTAAATAATTGACGAGAACCATGACGACAAACAAAACTAAAAAGAAGAATGCAGGGAAAAGTGTGAGAAATGCGTGTCATCAAAAAGGCCCACGCATTTGCAAAAACAGACTGATTTCCAGATGTTTGTTATCAGTAACTGAACTTATGAGTCGGTGCTGTCATTTACCACAGAGTGTGTCCTCCTCTGGCAGAGGGAACGTCCCCACTCTGAGGAATCTCCTCCCAGGTTACATCACCGGGAGTCACTACAAACAACAACAAAAGGTCAAACACAAGGGACACACAAAACAGCATATTTAAAATGACTTAATTTCAAACTGATTAGTAAGTTAAGTGGTCGTAAAAACATGCTGTGGACAATAATGATTCTGGGAAAACCTATGAGGCTTTTATTTTGACATTCCACATCAGGTAAATAATAATTGTCCTGCCATGTCTTTTCTTACACATGTCTAAGATGCTTTTTAAAAATTCTGTGTAGTGCAGTGGCTTACACAATTCGCCTTACAAGAAAAAGGTTCCTGGTTTGATTCCAGGTGGGGAAGCAAGCCTCTCTCAGCATGGAAGGTTGTGTCAGGAAGGGCATCTGACATAAAAAGCCAAATTACCAATGCGGATTAATCCGCTGTGGCGCCCCCTTTGGGGAGAATACAAAGGAGCAGCCGAAGGTACATTCTCTATTTTTTACACCCGAAAAATATTGCTCGATGGCACTAGCAGCGGTCAACAACTCCACAGGCTGCTTTAAATGTTTCCTGCACGGAAGAACAAGCATACCACAGAGTATAATCAGAGCTGCACCTTTAAGTTGTACCTGTGAGCATGTAGAAGTCATTGAAGTAAACCAGACTGCCCTCCTGAATCAAAAAGAAAAGCTCGATCAGTACAAAGAGGGACCACACAGGCTGTGTGTTTGTCGATTCGCTGTGGCTGAAAGAAAAGAAAAACGAATGTTGGTGTCACCTCTTGATGGATGCTGCAGGCGCCTCCAAAAAGAAAGGCGGCGTTTCCTGCCACGGCCAAAGCGCAGCCGTGCCTGTGAATGTAACGGACACACAGACACAAAAAACCAGTTATCATCAGTACACTCGATTTAATGATTAAAATGGTTGGAAAATATTGAAATGCTCTGTTATTGTAGCTGAAACAGAGAAATGCTTTACTATATGGACAAAAGTATTGGGCCACACCTTCTAATCATTGATTTCAGGTGTTATATTCAGTCCCATTGCTAGAGGTGTATCAAATCACAGCCATGTAGTCTGCCTTTACAAGCATTTGTGGAAGAACGAGTCGTTCTGAAGAGCTTGCTGAATTCCAGTGTGGTGCTGGAACAGGACGCAACTATCGCAGCAAGTCAGTCGGTGAAGTTTCTTCCCTCCTACATATTCCAGCATCTACTGTAAGTGGTGTTATTGTAAACTGGACGTGTTCAGGAATGACAATGACTCAGCCACCGCAGCAGGCCATGTAAAATTACAGAGCGGGGTCACTGAGTGCTCAGATGCAGAGTGCATAAAAGTTGCCAGTACTTTGCTGACTCAATAACTGCAGTGTTCCAAACCTCCTCTGGCATTAACATCAGCACACAAACTGTGTACCGGGAGCTTCGTGGC
>VUQH01035329.1:0-49257 GCA_015106775.1 Etroplus canarensis | reverse complement strand
TTTTTTCAGGCGGAGGTGTGCCCAGGTTTGTGAGTGAGGAAAATGTATTTGCATTTGTATTGGTTGTTCCTACCACGCTTTATTGGTCACATGGCAATCCAAATATAGCTCTTATGTTAATATTGGACGTGGATTATTACGAATGGTAGATTTTATTTCCACTATCTCAGAAGGGTAAGACAAGCAGTCCTTATGTTTCGCTTTCTTTTGACTCTCGCACTATATGATGTCTGTGGGCTTCTTTAGTGGAAAAAATTTGATTTTTGAATATTCATCCAGAGCAGGGGTCGCATGCGGCTCGTTTTCTTTCTCCAGTGGCTTCCTGTGGCGCACACACACACACACAAATAAACAGTGGTTGTTTAATTCATAATTTTTATTGATCATTGCTGTAAGAGATTCTTTTAATTCTCCATATTTTACTACTTTAGTAGTAGTGACTCATTGATATAAACATTTTTCATTTTTTTAATCTGTTAGGCAGCTGTATGGTTGAAATGTAATCAAAGTTTGCTACTTTTAATTTCATTTGCACATGAACAGAATGGCCTGCATATCTGCATATGCTGCTACTGTGTTTCAATAGATTTTCCTACACCTTACAGTTGTTTTTTTTGTTCATAACAAAAAAAGTCTAAAAATGTAGACTTTTTCTTTACATTTTACTGACATTGTTTCACAAATGTAACAAAACGTGATATTATTGTAATGAAAATGCAACTGTCCAATGCAGAGTAGTTACTCGTTTTAAAATATTTTAATTTATATCCAGTTAATAATGTTGATAGGTTAATTTATACTTGGTAGGCTGTGTGACCTTCATTTTAAGGCTCAAACATGTTTTGTGGTCCCTTAAAGATGTTTTTGGTAAAAAGTTGTCAAAAATGGCTCTTTTGGCTCAAGCCAGAGCTAAGTATCAAATGTTTTGCATTCCCTGGGGGAAGGGGTCTCCTGTATTAACCAGATGCTCATACATTCAAATAATGTGACTTTACAGCATGCACACTGTGGCTGAATAGTTCATTAATGAGCTCACAAATATTTCCCCTCCTCAGAGTCTTTGGGCCTTGTGGGGTCCTGGCAGTAAGGAGGGCCAGTCTCCAATTCTGCCCCACCACCACCATTAGCACACCAAGCCGGAGCTTCATCAACCTGGCAGCAGCTGTCAGCAGTCGCAGGATGGAGTACACAGAGAGTCGGACATTAGGGTGAGTGTCACTTCTAAAAAGAACTCCGTAAAATGTAAATAAATCAACTGATGATAGGGTATTTATGTGTAATTGGAGATTTATTAAAAGCTTTGGTCATATTTTTGTAAATTTTTCTAGCTAACTAGATATGTGCAAATTTTTTTAAAGGGAAATGTACTTGAAACACCCAATGTAAATTTATAGGGTAAGAGTAAAGCTAAAGGATTGGGTTATTAAATAATCTTTTTGAGTTATTTAAATTAAGACAGACAAGCATCAGGTGATTAAATCTCATCAGATATGAGCATATAGTGGTACACAGTTTCTTTGGTTCTGGATAAGTTGAATTTTGTTGGATAAACCTAAAAAGGAAGCATGTGATGGACAATGAAGTGTCTCTGGTTTTGTGTGACGGTGTGCTTAGGTATACTCCAGAGCAGATGTACAATGTGGTGGCCAGCGTGGATCAATACCAGCATTTTGTTCCCTGGTGCAAGAAGTCTCGGGTCATCAGGGGGCAAAACAGTGGCATCCTGGCAGAGCTAGAAATAGGTTTTCCCCCTCTTGTTGAGCGATACATCTCTGAGGTCACTGTTGTTCCAAACCACCTAGTCAGGGTAAGTGTCAGTTCCTTTACAGTCAGAAAATGGTCATTAGAAATGCATCTTTATTTTTCTTGAAACACAATTTTTTTTATCGTCTTCCAGAACAAACAAACTTTTATGGTTATCAATTTAAAGAAAACTAATGCAGATGTTGACTCTTTTGGTGCTTCTAGTTGTGATTAAGATTTCTCATAGAACTCTCTAACCTGGTTAAAGAGGTTGAGGTGGAGCTGAAGTTAAATCTTTAATTTTCAAGAAAAAAATATCTTAACTACTTTCAAGGCAGAAGTTTAAAATACAAATTTAATGACATAAGTGCCGTGGCATTTTTTTCTTTAAACCAGCATGAATAGGCATTTTTCATCTGTAGTGTAGCCTTCCTATCACTAAAAATAAATATATTTTGATATAAAGTTATTAATGGCTTTATGGGACACACATTTTCAAAATAATTTTTACATCTATGATATTGTAGATAGCCAGTTTTTGAGCATATGGCTCGATTTGTGACCTATTTTTTTGTAAGTTTCATGCCTTTTTGCCTCAGTGATAAAGTGTAATTTGTTTTGCAACAGGCTGTGTGTACTGATGGATCCCTTTTCAGCCACCTTGAAACAATATGGAGGTTTTCCCCTGGAGATGGAAACCTACTGGAGTCCTGCAAAGTGGAATTCTATGTAAGTGTTTATCTGACTTTGAGAGCCAGGTCTGTGCGCAATTTAAGGCCTAAAACCACACTGACAGTCAGCTCAGGAATTCATCGACCCACTGATTAGGGAATAACTCAAAGAGCTTGAGAAATTGGCTAGCATGCTTACGAGAGACTAATTTTCAAGTTCCTGTACTGCTGTCACTGGATTATCAGCTAAGAGGAAGTATAGAGTAAAATCTTATTATCTTCTAAATTTAGACTTTAGTATAACACTGGTGTCTCTCGAGGCCTGAAATAGCTGTTAGAGCAGGAAATGGTGTTAAGGAGCACCTGACATGAGCATGTCTGTGTAGAGTCAGTCTTCCAGGTCATGGTAGTCTTAAGTGCTTGAGATGAAGACAGCTAGACAATATTTTTTTTTAAGGTTCTTGGAAAAAGTTTCACCTCTCATCCAAAAGGCTCCTTCAAGTTGATGGGGCATCCAAGTTACCTCTAGTGGGGTCACAAGAGCCAAGGTGTGAATTATTTGTGGGTTGTTACCCCACTCTGCCATCACGTGAGCCATTAAGGTGTTGGGTTTATATCGCTTGACCTCCTTTACTCCAGAGGAGGTCATCTCTGTCTAACTGGGATGATCATCACAGAGGGGGTGGCCCACAACGTCAACTATCATTCACCTGCAATGCAGTCTCGAGACCCTTCCTTGGCGTTTTAAACCCCGACTCACACCTTGACCCATTTGGCCCTAAGGATGGGGTCAACGGCTCTCAGAACGACCTCCAAAGTGACAGCTCCACTAGACGTAGAGCTCTTAGAACTGAAAAGACCTTTTGGATGAGAAGTGAAATGTCTTCAGGAACCTAAAAGAAGCTTAGCTGCCTTCAACTCTTGATAGGAGTGTGACCTTAATGTTGGCACAGATTACCCCAGTTAGCCAGGAAGTGGTTAGATTTAGTAGAATATAAGTCAAGTAAGAGATGCTGTGTCAGTGACTAAACATCAAAGAAGAAAAGGTAGAGTGTAAAAACAACTTATCTCCAACAAAGATGTTCTGATTTCCATTTTGGACATATTTTCAAGTAATAAAAGGGCATCTTCCAAGCAGTTGCCTAACAAACAAATTTGTCCTTATTTTGTAGGTATCATTTGAGTTCAAGTCTCTTCTGCACTCTCAACTGGCCAGTGTTTTCTTCGATGAGGTGGTTAAGCAGATGGTCAGTGCCTTTGAGTCACGAGCAGCAAAACTTTACACAAACCAGCTGGAGGCCACATTGAGGAGGAAGTCAGCATGAGGCGATGTTTGACACTGAAACCCTGCCAGCCCACTGATTCACCTACTATCAACACTTGTCTTACACAAGAGACTGGGATTTCTTTTTGCACTCACTCACTCATACCTTATTCTCAAACTGATATGGACCTGGAACACACTTGAAACTATTTATTTGTAAATCACAAGCAAATTTATTTACTTTGCTCTACACTTATTTTAAATAAATTCATTGTTTTAATGATTATGTGGGACACTTTTTTCCTTTGTAAAATTGTGGGTTAATCTTCCAAAAAGTGACTCCTATTGAAATCTCAAATGTTATTGAAGGCTTTTCCCCTATGCAGTATTTATTGTCGGTCGAGTAAAAAGTCTTGTATTCTGCTCTTATGTGTTTACACATGTCATTGACAGTATCTTTTTTGTTAAATATATTGTTTGGGGTTTGCAAGCAAAGATTTCCACTGTAGTGGAATGTATCTGTAACTGCTTATTTCTTGTTATGTCTGGGTCAGCATTACAGATGGAGTGACATATTGATGTTGACCTTAGTAACTGATAATGGCATGCTGGCAAAGCAGGTGATATTACCAACACTGTCAGCTATTTGTCTGTTTCAATTTTGCACTAGCTAAATGTTCAAGGTTATGGTGAAGATCTAAAAGTCTAATAAACATATAACAAGGAAATGAAGGTCTAGTACTGAAATGTTGCAAATTGTTTTTTCCAAGTTAAACTGTGTGGGAGTCTGTTTGCAAAGCTGGATATGTTTATCTCAGTTCTATGCACTTCTCTTATGTCAGTGTCTCTTCAGTTACCCATAACTTGTGCTGGCTATTTCAGCTGTGTGCTGATGACAAGCTGCATGTTCCTTCTCTTTAGCCTGGAGGCTGCTGCATTTCCAAATTTGCCCAATTAGTTTAAGCTTATTTTATCTTAACATTGGACAGTTTTTCCACTTTGTCCATTTTTATTGCGCTCTGGCCCAGAGAACATGGTGGCACTTATGAATTTTTTAAAAATGTGTCTTTCTTTGCCAAAAGTGACACAATTTAACTGAAATGTTTTTACAGCTGGTCTTATGTCCATGCAGTATTTTCATCTGAGTTTTTACTGCAGTGTCACCTCAAGATCTGCAGATCAAAGGCTTTCAGTGCTGGTTTGTCCCTTGTGTAGAGAAATTTTCTGATTCTGTGACTCTGTTAATGATGTATAAAATGGAAACCCCAGAGTTCTTTGCGATTTTATACTGAGAAATGTTATCCTGAAATTGTTGAACTATTTGTCCATATGTCCTCCAACAAAATGGCAAACTTCTCCCTATATTTATTGCTTAAAGTATGCTCTCAGCATTGTTTTAATTGCTGATGTTTGAGATGTTTCAAACGTCGTTTTTTGGAAATAATTAAAGAGTATTCTCACAGGCCACATATATTTTTCACCTGTGATTGGACTGTACTATTGGTGCATAGGAGAGCTACTGATCCAGTAGTACATTATGCATTTGACTATGCAAAAATGCATTGGTAACTATGTTCCACATTAATAGGAAGGTAGTGTTGTCTTTTGCTTTTAGCTTTTTAATGTCATATTGTCTTGTCTGTCATGGTCCAGATTGCAATTCTAGTTATAGTCAGTAGATGGCAATGTAATGCCTTTTAAGCCTTTAAGTACAGAGGGAAATGACCTGATGAAATACTGTAGGTGTTGGAGGTCACAAGTGATCTTGTGCACTTGGAGGATTTTCAGACATGCATTAACATTACAGACAGTGGCCATAGTATTGCAGTGCAGGTTAAACATGGAATAGCACTGTTTAACAATAAAATTTGAGATATTTGAGCAATCAGGCACTAAACTGAGAGATAACTAGCCTATTCATTGTGAAAATCAAAAACTTATGAGCTATTAATAAAAAAGCAATATATGAACACATCAATAAATATTACAAAACTAGTGCTACATTTCACCAGCTTGGTGAAAAAAGCAGCATTAACAAACCTAACATTTCTGTAGCAAAAGAGATAGATTTGCTCTAATTTGTGAAAGGATTTATCTGCATTTCCAATTTAAGCTTTCATCCCTACACTAATAATTGCCCATTATTATTTTTTTAATTTTAAGATCTTGTTGATCTTTAAATTGCACTCTGATATCCTTCCTCTGTGTAGCTATTCTTTTTCTACTACACTTTCTTAAAGGTGCATGCTCTATAGTGTTCACTTAGTAATTACCAAATGTCCTCTTCCCAAAAAATAATGCAGGCCGTTGCAACTTATATTAGAAAAATGTATAATGTGTGCTAATGTTATCCCCTTCAGACTGGACTCCTCCACCTCCTGACATAAAAAAAACCCCTTCTAACCTGCCTGGAGCATTGCATCGGCATTATTTTGATCCCAAATCCTGATTTTTTTCTTAACACAAACAAGAAGTTTTAGCGCCTAAGAAACCAGTGAATAAAAGCAAAAGTAAACAAGTGAAAGCAAACCTTAAACATGAATCACATGAGCCTCAAACTGTAGTTTCTTCATAAGTTATAATCTATTTCTGTATGTTGTTTCAGGTAGGTGGGTAATGCAATTACCATTTTTCACCTGTGACCGAAAACAAAAATAATTTTAGTATGTTTCTGTACCCACCTGGAACTCAGTCACTGATAAGAAAAAACAGCAGTTTTGAATATTTAAAAACCATGAAGGTGTTTGAGATCAACTTCTATATGTAATTTAACCTATAATGGTAAGATGGTAATATTGTGCAGTACTGGGCTGCACAATATCTCACAAGTATTGTATATTGCATACCAAACTCCTAATTTGAATAGTAGTAAATAAAATGTAACAAACACAGAGGGTACAGAGGATACAGGACATCAGGAGATTATGTAATTTCTCAAAACCTAATCTTTAATTTGGGCAACACACATACCCAAAGAGACAGGTGCAGGAGAAAAGCAAAAAGCAGAGTAAATAAAGTTATACAGGAGAGGGGGCAATCTGTGTACAAGAAACATTACAAATTGCTGGAATACTTGAGTACAAGACAATCTGGCGAGTGAGAGGTGATCAGCTGATTACAGCTTGTAAGGGTGAGGCACCCAATCTCAGCGGGGAAAATAAAGACTTGAAGAAAACTGACACTAATGTAAAGAGACCAGAAATGACAAAATATAACATGACATGACTTGGAAAAATAAACAACCAAAATCTAAAACTATGAGGATAAAGCTGTCAGGTAAGTGTAGTAAAGTAGTGATAAGCAGTGAAAGCTAGTCGGCTTTAACTGTAAAGTAAAAATGCAAGTACAGACACACTGACATAGCCTCAGCTAGCCTATTTATTTTGTGCTCCTATTTAATTTAATCCTTATGAAGGAAAAACAATGACCACAACAAAGGAAAAATTGGCTAAATCACATTGCCAAACACTTAAAGACCTAGTATAGCAGAGAGGCTTGGATTAAATATAAATTTTTATTATATATTATATATAATTATTTGCAAGGTAATGAAGTAAATATTGTATATTCCAAAATTCATATACTGTCTGTTTTGCCTTATGATAATATTATATTTTCTATTTTTCTATTATTGTCATAATATTTATATTGTTATGTCTTGTTTTATTATTGTTGTTAATGGTTCTTATTATTATTGTCAGTGGTGTTATTGTTATTGTCATTTTCTTTCTTTTTTTTGGGGGGGGGGATTTCTTATTTCTTTTTTATACTGGTGTGTTATTACTTTGTCTTGCTGCTGTAACACCTGAAATTTCCCCTCTGTGGGTCTGTTAAAGGAATATCATATCTTATCTTATAGACATTCAGAGTAAAATGGACCCCAGATAATTCAATAACAGTTACAAAAATCCAAACAATACAGCATTAAAAATAAAAAAAGGTTCAAAGAACAGATTAGTTCACAGTTATCAGGTGGTACATTCCTAGATTACGTAGTAAATTTGAACATATCTGAATTTTGTTGTATATATTCCAAAATTCTTTTTTCATTTGATTTTTCTGAGTTATGTGCACAATTTACATAGATTGTAAATTGTAAATGCCAGAGTTGCTGTTTGCCAGAAGCTGCTTGAAGCCCACTGAAAGTCCTTCTCCTTGGCTCCCTGAACTCTTCCCAAGCCACAGCCCTTCTGCCTTGGACCAGTCAAGTCTGAAAAGCATTCTCCTTCAGCCTGACAGCTTCCTTCACTGCTGGCAGCCACTGGCAAGACTTGAGGCTGCTGCCACAACAGAAGCCAATGACCTTCTGACCACAACTCCAAATGGCTGCTTCTGCAGTTGAGAGTTTGAACAATTCTTACTTAGACTCCATGTCCTTCAGCTCATGGGGATAGAAATTCTTTCAAAGGAAGGAAGTAAAGACCTCAGCTAACATCTCTTCTCCATCTTCACCTGAGTGTCCAAGGCATATCAGCATCAATGCTGATCATTAACCTTTAGCCTAAGGTGCACTGGTACCAAGTACATTTATGTACCACCTTATGCTTTAACATGATGTTTGTTATGGATAGTCCATGTTATCACAAAGAAATCTATTAACTAAACACCACTCTAGTTTAGATCAGACAGGCGGTTCCTCCCAGTTACCCCTCTCCAGGTTTCCAGCACAGCCTACGTAAGCTTTGAAGTTTTCTTGAAGGACTAAACAATTCCCTGGCACAACCCCTAGCAGAATCCCATGCTACAAAACTACAGAAAGGCTGGGTATTTTGCACTGCTGTAGATGGGCATACACAGCAGTCTTAATTATATTTTATAATGAATACATGTGTTATATATTTACAGCTGCACTGCAGGGTGCACAGTTTGATCACCACTTGTTTTCTAACATCAATACAAGAATGTACAATATATCAACGAGATTATATTTATACAGTTTATGTCTGCATGTGGACTGTAGACATAATGAATCTATCCTCGATTTCCATTGTCACTAGTAGTCCCACAGGTGTTAACTGTGGTGTCCTCTTAGCCAGTTTTGGCTTGAATCAGGGAAAACTGGCCATCCTTGTACTCTATTTGCTCGATGGGGGAATTCAATCAAGGTCATCACCACACAGCCAGGTCAAGGTATAAACAGGTCAGGGTATCCTGATAAGATAAATAGGATGGTGAGGCGATGAGATGGAATAACACAACTTTTGCTATTACAAAAAATACCTTCAAAGCTGAGCTGTTTTTACATTTTCAGAATCAAAGTAAGATTTAAAATATTTTGGGGTTGAATGGTGATCTTTACACTGACACAGAATCTGCAAATATTTCTTTCAGTGCATTATGAATATATGCATTAGTAATTTTACCAGGTCAAAACATGAAACATGAATGTTTTTACTGTCAAGTTTTATGTCAAGTCTTCACTTGTGACTTAAGTCTGACTTGAGTCCTAAAAAAGAAGTTGGTGCCTGCCTGTAAGGTCACATGAGAGATGGGCACTAGAACCCTGGGCAACAATCCTGTCCTCCAAGCTCTGGGTGAATGGGGTGGTTCCTGCAACTTGCACTCCAGAATCCTCTGTCTCTGGGTTGAGGGATGAATCTGGGCAATAGAAGAGGATGTAGGAAGAAGTCGTTATAAGCCAAGAAAGTAAGAAGATCTTGCCAAGATTATTAAATTATACATGTCTCACCTTCTCAATGGCTTGTGGGAGATCCAGAGCTTTGTCCAATAAACACCTCAAAATACCAAGTAAGAGAAAATGCTTTGCTTGTAAATCTAAATATGCTTTGATTTACAACAAATTATTGAGCTACATAAAACTGGCAAAAGACCTTTAAACTAAATGAACCATCACCATCAGCCGTTTCGCCATCTGGACAGATTTAACAGCAGCTTTTAACTGGCTGCTTTTAGAGTCTTCTTGCTTTAAGGTGTTTGTTGGGGCTTGGGTGACCAAAATAGAGGAGATTACAGAGCTGGAAGCCAGGAGGTATGTGCCACCAGAGTAAAATCCACTACAGGAAAGAGGATGCAAGGGATAGGGTAAGATGGGGGCAGATGATCCGCTGTGGTGACCCCTAATGGGAGCAGCTAAAAGAAGAAGAAGAAGAAGAAGACAGAGACAAGCACCTTCAAGAGCTGGCAGGGCCAAATAGCTAGAGCCATCTTACCAACCAGCTTTTTTGCATCACCATCTTACCATTGGCTTGAGTCACCCTCTTCACTGAGTAGGAAAATGAGGTCAAGAAAAGCCATCTTTCGTGATTATTTCACATGTCTGTCCACTACCACACCCTTTGAAGTCTACTGATCACATATTATAGCCAGTTCCTGCTGACTTCAAGGGGCAGCACACCAAAAATGCACTCTAATTGTGGGAGAGTTTAAAGAGGCAGGACTGACATCATATTGTCAGGCATGGACTCTTTCCTAATTTCAAAGTTTTTCTCATTTACTAGCAAACAAGCAAGTTTTTATTTTAGATAGTCACCTACTTTCACAATTCCCAGCATTTGATGTGGGTAAATCAGAGCTTGTGAGGACTTGGATCAAAATACTATTCTTATTATTCTTACCAAATTTGTGAGACTGGGTTATGGCTTTTGATTGTGTCACCATAGAACAGAAAGGAGTTTTCAGAAAAATACTGAGTTCTGCATTGTCATGAAGCAGTTGTGGACAATTATAAAAGAGCACAGAGTCAGCAAGCTGATTCACCCCATCCCTCAGCAAGGCTGCACACTTTTAAACTTGTTTTCTATCTAAGTGAGATTGATTGTTTTGGGCCCTTGCTCATAAAAGGGGAAGGACAGGAAAAAAGGGTGGGGTGTACTTTTAAACTGTTTGACTAACTACACAGTGTACCTGGATCCGTATTAGAGTCTGACTCATTTGTCATAGAGGGCTCTTTTGAGGGTGAAGAGAGAGTTAGAGGATGCCTTTGAGACTGAACTTTCAGCTAAACTCACCAGGAGGCAGATGAGATGTGTCTTCTATCCATCAGCAGCCCCATATTTCAAGGGTTGCTGTGCTAGAGAATTTTTTCCTTCAAGGCTGCCTAGCACACACACTTTGGGGCACAGACAGCTAGTGAGCAGTTGCTGGCACAGCAGACATAGCAGACTGGGATATCACTGGATGACTTGGATGTTATATTGATTTTTCCATTATTTAAGACTTGGGTTTCAAAAGCCTCAGAAAATCCACTGGACATTTTCCTCTTGCACTGTGGACTTTCATGAGGAAATGAAATTGATAAAACAGGGGGAACCTAATGAGACTCAAATAATGCAAGGGTCTCGCCTTCTTCAGAGCTTGTGGGAGCTCCAGAACTTGGGCCAAGCAACACACCAAACACTTAAACAGGTGGAAAGTGAAGAAAGTGAAAGAGTTCAACAAAAGTGCCTGCATTTCTGTGTATAAATTGTACATGTAGAGGAGAAGGGTCCCTCCTCCCTATATGAGCTGTGGGTAACTTTTTCAGCAGTGTCAGACTTTGCATTGTGCACATCACATTTAGTTATCACTATCAAAACCTAACAACCAATCACAGCAGAACATCCCTCTGGCGATCCAACCTAGTGCCCCACCTCCCAGGAGTATTAACACTGGCTGTTTCATAGACATACAACTCATATGGTCGTTTTGTTGGACGATCATTAACGACTTGTCCAACATTTGTCCAACCTCAATAAAGAAAAGAGATTTTAATGGGTGTGTCCTAATTTTTTTTAAAAAATATTTGTGTCTTTGCATCATTTCAGCTGAAGTAAAAGGAGGATACTTTTACACAGAAAATCAGAGGTCCACACCATGGGGATGAAGTGGGTCACAGTCTTTATTTTAGTGCTGGGGTACTGCCTTTGCAAAAGAGACAGCAATGAAAGTCACAGAAGTTATGGAAGCAAGGAAATATCTAACAAAATCTGTAGGTGTCCAAAACCAACCTTCTGTTGTGATGCCAAGAGCCTTAACTCCATAACAAGAGATCTGGGGGCAGTGGGGAGGACAGTGGCAATCCTTAACAGAAAACTGGACCTTGTGAAAAATGAGCTTGCTTCTACTCAGAGTCAAGTCCAGCGCCTGTCAACCCAATGTGGAGGTAACGCAGGAAAAAGTTTTTTTTTAATTTTTGAGATATGTTAAAATATCTTTTCTTGTGCGAATATTTATTTCTGACCTGTTTTTGGGAATGTAATGCAGGATTTTCTCGAGTGGCCTTTTCTGCAGCTCTTTATGATTCTGAGTCTGGAAACACTGGACCATTTAAGACTGCTGCCCCTCTGAGGTATAAAAAGGTTTTCTCCAACGCTGGCAATGGTTACGATTCTTCAACAGGTACCTTAAACAGCCTACATGCGAAAGAGGCAAACATTAAAAAAACAAACAAACAAACGCAGTGTAATTTGTTCTCCTTTTTCCCTAGGCATTTTCACAGCACCGGTCAAAGGGATGTACTTCTTTCGGTTCTCAGTGTTCAGCAGCCACGAGTCTGGTGCCAACTCCGTTGTGAGCCTCATGAAAAACGGTGAGAGGCTGACATCAGTCTGGGACACCAGCGAGACTGACAGCAACGACACGGGCAGCAACGCTGTGGTCATCGCTCTCAGCGTGGGGGACAGTGTGTACGTGGAGCTCCAGGAAAACAGAGTTGTCTACGATGATGGCATGAAATACAACACCTTCACTGGTTTTCTTCTTTTCACCTTGTAAATGAGATATCTTTCAGCTCCAAACAACCTGTCATGATTTCACATTTTTTTAAGCCCCTCTCATCTCTTCCTTCATTCCACTGACTGATATTGCGGATTTAAAAGGGGGGCTCACAGGAAATCAAAATATTTAATCAAAAATAAAATCAGTACTGAAAGTTCTCATAGAAAACTCTAGGTGTGGATTTCAGTCTCATGTGCAGCTCTGTGTCCTGTTATAGTGTTTTTTTTTAACCTGAAGGGCTGCTGCACAAGACTTTAAATAAATGTTTAATGTTTTGTAGGAAAAAGTATTTTTGAAGTTATAATCCTACATAAGTAGCTTAATTGGGCACTAGTTATATAGTAAAATATATTTAGAATACCAAAAGTAAACATACTCATTATGTAGAATGACACTTTTCAGAATCATATGCATTATACAGTATTATTGGATCATAATTATTGATTTATTGATGTGTATATAACATTAATGTTACCGATGTTGATTTTTATATATCACTGGGTAACTTGATTTATGATAAAAGATATCTACAAGATAATAAGTAACTAGAGCTTTAAAATCAATTATATAGAGTAGAAAGTATAACATTTGCATTTTTGTAAAATGTAACAATAAAATTTCAATGTACCCCCAATTATGAATTCAAGTAGATGTGAATTTCTAGTTCCAAAGCAAAATTAAGCAGTGTAACTGCTCAATGTGTGTGTGTGTGTGTGTGTGTATGTGTGTGTGTGAACGGTATGTTTATGCTTTCTTAAATGACAAAGACATCAAAAAATTAAAAATGTTTAATATCACATTGAGTTTTATTTTATGCTACTGAAAAGGAACAAGAGTTTTTTTAAAACACTGATCCATCCATCCATCCATCCACCCTCTTCTGCTCATCCAGCGTATCCTAGCTATCATAAGGCAAAAAGCAGGGTACACTTTGGACAGATCGTCACTTTGTTCCATAATTTGAAAGCAGGGATTATAAAAGTATATTTTTTTTCTTAAATAAATACTGTTGTTTAGCTGTGTTCAGTGAAAATTTAAATACATTAAACAATTCAAACAATGATTAACCAGGTTACTAAGTAAGTGACTAAGTAGTCGCAAAAATCACAGTGACTGAGTAAAAGAAATTACTTACATTTTTACTGGTCCTACTGATGATCTCATCTAATCTTGTTCAGCAATGCAAATGTACTCTGCATTGTGATGTAAATACAAATAAAAAAGGTAATGTTTGAAAACAATATATAAGTAAATCCAGTGATGGTTTAAAAATACATAATAAAGAAAAAAGATAAAAACTGGTGACTGTGAGTTAAAACTATTTTACTGACCCCAAGTTAGTAGTAGATTATTTAATGCTACTTGGCAAAAAATTTTAAAATATGCAACTTTATAAAGTAGATCTTAATTTTTACTGATTGCTACTTTAAATAATTTGCTTTTGAATTTTAAAAAACCTATTAACTTATATTTGCATGGGGACACACATTTGTTATTTTTCTCTTGTTAGTTTTGCATACTGTAAAAGAATGAAGCTGGTACTAAGATTTTAAAATCCACAGCACCTGTATTTGACATTAGTTTATGTAATAAACATAAGATGCTGAGAATCACACAGAAAACAATAAAATCTCAATGTTTCCTTAATACTGAATTCAAACAGATGTCAAATTGTGATCCCATATGCTCCATAATCCCAAAGCCGAAATGAGCAGTATAACTGCTCAGTGTGTCCAGGGTACATGAACAGAGTAACAAAGACAGAAAAACTACAAATGTTTAAAATAACTTTGGGTTTTACTTTATATAAAATTTTGGGATTCTAAAAGTATAAGTTCCGAAATAAATACTGTAGTTTAGCTGTGTTCATCTTTTTTCAATGAAGGAAAACTTTAAAAAGCTCAAACAATACCAATAAGCAATGATTAACCAAGTTACTAAGTAAGTGACTAAGTAGTCGCAAAAACTACAAAGGCAAGCACAGCCACTGTATACAATCATTTTAAATGGAGCAGTTTTCAAATGAGTATTTACATTTAAAAAATGATTACGCATGTGTAAAAACTAATGTATCTCTCTCTCTTATTTGGGGGGATCAGTATCTGTGATGAGATAATGAAAGCAAAATTTGGCGCTGTGAAAGAGCAATGCTGTTTTTTGGTGGAGGGAGAAAGTGAAGATTCTATGACCTGCAATCTGTGTTTATAGAGCAAATGTGAAGAAAGAATGAATCAAATGAGGGTAATAGGTGTAAAAGACACAAAATGTAAAGATTTGGTTATGATAGAGCTGCATGCCCTAATTATATTGTTGGAGATTTTAAATTTGACCTACAGGCATACACAAAGCCTCAAGAAAGGTTGGTAATATTCATGTGTCATGGAACCATCACCCAAAGACCATCTGCCTCATACCCTGTTTGCACAGTGGGAGAATCCACAACAAGCTCATCACCATACCTATGTGTGTCAGGGTATCCTGACAAAATAAACAAATTGGTGATGTCAGGAGCAGAGAGCACACAACTTTTGAAAAAAAATCATTAAAGCTGACCTGTTTTCGTTCAGATGCAAGGCAAGACTGGAATATTTCAGGATTGAAACTTCTTCTTCTTCTTCTTCTTCTTCTTCTTCTTCTGTTCCCCTTAGGGGTCGCCACAGCGGATCATCTGCCTCCATCTCACCCTATCCTTTGCACCCTCTTCCCTCACACCAACCCTCTGCATGTCCTCCTACATTATATCCATTAATCCCCTCTGTGGTCTTCCTCTTTTCCTCCAACCTGGCAGCTCCAGCCTAAACATCTTTTGTCCAATATATCCACTATCCCTCCTCTGAACATGTCCAAACCATCTCAGCCTCTCTGACTTTGTCTCCAAACTTCTCAGTTTGCTCTGTCTCTCCATTGTACCCATTTCTAATCCTGTCAATCCATTTTCACTTCCAGTGAAGATCACAACCACTTCATTTGTACCATCTCCAGTTCTGCCTCCAGTCTTTTCATCAGTGAAACCATCTCCAGACCATACATCATGGCAGGACTCACTATGTCTTGTAAACCTTCCCTTTCATTCTTGCTGCTACCCTTCTTCAAAGCACCCCTGACACTTGTCTCCACCTTCTCCACCTTGTCCGCACTCTCTTCTTCACCTCTCTTGTGCTCTATCCTTTGCTTTGGATGGTTGATCCCAGGTATTTAAACTGCCTCCCTCTCATTCACACATGGTGATCATTAATACAGGTATAGTCAGGAAGTCACATACAGTACTAACAGTGTATCAACATGCATTTCTTTTGCCGATCTAGCAACAGCCTGTCAGGAATGTTTATATGGGTTGTTTGAAATGGTAAATGAGAAAAAAACAAACATTAGGATGCTTTAGTTTGAAGTCCCATTGGATAATCATTAACCACTTGTCCAAAGGGCATTTTTTCTAAATGGGTGGGTTCTGAAACTGATATCAGATATTTATTCTTATTTTGCATCATTTCAGATCAAGTAAAGTAGGGTTCTATGCAAAAAGAAAAGGACCACAATGATTAAAAGAACTGTGATCCTAATTCTATTGTTCAGCTATTGCCTCTGTCATCCTGAAAGTAATGAAAGTGATGAAAGTGAAGAACCTGAAGAACCTGAAGATCCTGAGGGCTGCGCCTATAGATGTCCACAAGTAACCTCCCTCAATTCTATAACTAAAGAACTGGCATCAGACAGAGACCAGTTAAAAGCCAGTATGAGAAAACTAAGAGGTCTGCTGAAAGAGCTGCGAAACACTGAAAAAGAAGTGCAGAAGCTGAAGCCTGTTACTGGAGGTAACATGTGGCCAAGACTTTTCATAAGATAATATTGCAGTATAATCTCACTGGTATATATTTTTTATTTGTGCTATGTTTTTGTTAATGTGATCATTTCAGACAATTATTCTCCAGTGGCTTTTTCTGCGGCTCTCTATGACACTGAGTCTGGACACAGTGGACCTTTTAATACTGATACTTTAATGAGGTATAAAAAGGTTTTCTCCAACACTGGTAACAGATACAATCCATCAACAGGTATGTGTGAAAGAAAAAGGTTTACTGCTAAAAAGAGACATAAAGGCAAATGAAAACTCTGGGAATTTAAACTGCTCCTCTTTTTTGGACAGGTGTTTTCACTGCAATGGACAAGGGAATGTACTTCTTTAGCTTCTCAATGTTTAACAACCTCAATACTGTTCCCAACTCTGTTGTGAGCCTCATGAAGAACGGTGAGAGGTTAACATCTATCCGGGATACCAACGGGACAGATTGTATGGACATGGGCAGCAATGCTGTGGTCATACCTCTTGAAGTGGGAGATAATGTATATGTGGTGCTCCAGAAAAACAAGATTGTATTTGATGATTTCATGACCTACAACACCTTCAGTGGTTTTCTGCTCTATCCTTTGTGATTCCAGCAACATGTTTTCAGGTCTGCATATTTCCTCATGATTGCACAGTAAAATAATCTACTTAATAACTGATGACTAACAATGACAGACAAACTGTGGCAGCCTGACTCAAGCCAAACTGATAAAGTGCTATAGATAAATAAATTATCTTACCAAACAGCAAACTAAGACATTTAAATAAAAAACAGGACAATATATTAATCGTATTTAGATTTTTAGAATACATGTCAAGCTTTCTCTGCGCAGTTGCCTTATATGTTTCTTACTTTTTAAAAAGAGAGTTTTTCTTTGTAGCTACACAGCAAGTTGCTACTCATATTGAAGGCAGAATGCACATCATAATGACTTGTTTAAAGTAAAACAATTAATATAGTATCAAATGATAATTGACAGCTGCTGATGTCTGTGAGATTTGTATACGTATGTGAATAACTAAGTACATCCAATGATTCAATCGCTTGTAGAACCAGTTTATGAGCAATAACTTGAAGTAATCATTTTCTGTTTATCAGTTTCCGACATTGTTATGGAGCAATGTTTACATTGTTTATACACAGCTCTCCTAAGACCCTGCCACAACATTTTAGTCAGATTGAGATCTGGTCTTTGACTGGATCATTGCAACACATTGATCCTTTTCTTTTTCAGTCATTCTGTTATAGATTTGCTGGTGTATTTGGGAATCTTTGTCCTGTAGCATGGCCCATTTTCTGTCCGTCTTTAACTGTCAGATAGATGGCCTCACAACTGACTCCAGAATACCTCTGTATACAGAGGAGTCCATGGTTGACTCAATGAGTGCAAGGTACCCAGGTTCTGTGCCTTCAAAACAAGCCAAAATTATCACCCATACACCACAATGCTTGACAGTTGGTTTGAAGTGTTTGTGCTTATGAAAAATTTCTTTTTCATGACTGTATCTGCACTACTGTGCTAAAAATGAACATCAGAGATAACACTTACTAGATAGATCACTCATTACATATAAAATCACTTAAATCTGAAAACAGTACCTTGCCCTTTTAACATCCCTTTTTGTGCAACAACTTTAGTATATTTAATGAAGACATGCAACATTTTTTGCTTCCATACTATGACATTTTCTGAGTTACAGGCCAGCTATAAGTTATCCTTGTTATTAGCCCTTATAACTAGTAAAGAAGATACCTACATGACATTTTCAGTGATGAAAAACACATGTAAGCTCCAAATGTCACAACATAAAGCCAAATTCTTGTTTTTATTAAGTATGTTTTTATTTATAACCAATTTTAAGCATCAGTATCATGGGATATATCATAATATCTATGACATACAGTAACAGAAACAAGCAGTACCAGGATGTTTTATTTGTTTTCTAATAATAAACTGATGAAAATTTTAAAAAAGTGCATTTTGTATAAGCCTTTAAGGATTATATCACCACACGAGTTTGGTTGCTGGTCAAAATAAAATGACTTACCTACGTTTTCATACCAGGCTCATCTTTCAACCGTTATTCCTACAGTGCTAAAAATAATCTTCTAATATATGATGAATGTAGCTTATGGCCATTAAATAGATAAACGATACTGGTGTTCCCATGTTCTTTATTATAGTGTGGACAACAGCTTTAAGTCCTGAAGATGATGATGATGTAGCCATCAGAGGGTTAATGTGTGTTTTCATCCAAACTGTGAAGCATTTTGTATCTGTTTTTTAATTTTTTTACAAAAGTGCTGTGCAAATAAAATTATCACTATTTCAAAATTCTTGCAATGTGAGCACACGCAAACCTTAGAGGGCAACATCCAGTTGCTGTGAAACTTCAGGGCAGTGTCCTCATCTGCTGGCTCATACTGGGGTTGGGAATAAATGGTGACTAAACTTTAAAAATTGCCCAACTACTTTAAAATACCTTGTACTTTGATGTACCTTACTGCAATCAATAACGCACACCAAGTTACTCTGCACCCAGATGCCAGTATGGAACATAGACTGTATATAACTATGGTAATTTATTCAGATATATAAAACTGATCAAAGATAGACTTTATGTATAGTTTAGAGCATTAAATGAGGGATACACCTGTCTCACTCAGCCAGCTCAAAATGACTTCATAAGATCTGTTTCTCGTCTCACCGTTTGTCATTAATTCAATATCTGATGTACCTCTCCTTTCTTCTCTATGTAATTTGCCACACTAGCATGACCTACAATACATGCATGAATTATGAAATTATCTTAATAAATAGCTGAATAAAGGGCATAAATGTGCTTTTCTTTGTATTAAACACATCTGGATATCAGAATAAATGTAAAGATTTCCCTTCACAGTGGTCATATCTCTAACTCATTTTTTGAACAATTAAAAACCTATAAGAGCAACACTTTATAGACAAAAAAGTTACTATAATATTACAATAGTGCACAAGTCCTCTTTATAAGACTTTCCGTAAAATAATGCCAATAAATAAAGATAAACCAAGCTGCACACAAAATAAAATTTAATAAAACAGACATAAGTCTGAATGTACACTTACATGACAAAAAAAAACCCCAAACGTTTTAAAAGCTTCAAAAGGCAGTCATGAACATTAAGTACCTTAAGCATTTGTCATCAGAGTCTAACTTACACATTTGAAAGAATACTTATCCACATCTGATACACATACTGTACATGTAAAAACTTAGGCAGCTCTCCTGACGTTCCAGCCGTTTTCAAGTGATCAATAATGGTTAAGAGGTGATCAAAGCGCTCCATTAATCTACAACAAACTCAAAAATGATCTGTAATTCTAAATAACTTTACGATATGGAGAACTATCATTTTTAAACTTTACTTTCTTGTTTGTTGTATCCCAGAAAATAACCCTCTAAAGACTATCTAATTTGTGCTGTTGAGAGGGTCCCTCCTGTCAATTGGTGTAACAGAAAGGTATCACATATGGATTCCTCTCAGGAGCGCGCAGAGTCTTTGCAAGCGTGATGAACAATATTCATTTTTAACAAACATGCAAATTAAACACAAGCTACACACTTCTCTAAATACCTAGCTTCTGGAAGCATGAACTGTTTTTCGTCAGCCCAACTTATCCCTTAACAATAACCCTGACATGCTCCCTTCCTAGTGTGTCTTTCTTTAAGCCTGGCATTCTAGTAAACTACTACAGATAAAGGAAACTGATTAACAAGTACAAACCACATGTTTTGATTAGACTACCTCACCCTGGTCCCATTACCTAAATCTCTCAGATCACAGTTGAGCTACAACCAAGTTGTGCTGCAATCTGATCATATAGCAGAGGAGAATCTGAAGAATCAGACCTAAATTGGTAGCTGTGTATTTGAGTTTTAGTATTAAATAAAAATGACTATGACAAAAATAAATAAACAGATAAATCTTTCATATTTTAAATATTTTTTTATCCCCTCGCTGGAGGTGGACAGCGCATACAATTTCCCCTCTGGGATTAAAAAAGTATTTGATACTGCTTTTGACTGCAGACAGTCCCAAAAAGTTTTTGCCAACATACATTTCCCAGAGGTCTGCCACTGTGAATCTGTAAAGGAACATAAAAAAAAAAAAATCGCAGGTCGCTATCTTGAAACTCACACAAGCGCATGGAACATTATTTGTAACATGGGTCAGTATGTCATTGAGCAAAACCTGTTATCAAGATCAGAAACTAAAAACTGATGCTAAGGCTTGCTATGGCCTTGGTTACTGCTGAGCATCCTAGGATGTATTAGTTGGGTAACATTTCCAGGTGTTGATTTTTTGTGATAGTCTTTACTGGTTTGTAGTACTTACAGCAGTATGATGTGTGTACTGTGAATGAGTATGTAAGACTGTCTCAAAATAAACCAACCTACGCTCATGTTACTGAAAGAAACCTTGTGCAAGTGTGGTTTATTTTTTAAGCAACAGTGGAGATCTATGGCATAAAGGAACAAACTGGATTAGGTTCAGACTAAAAAGAAAATGCATTTATTTTTGGTATAATTTTTACAGGATCTTTTGATAAATTTTTAAAAATGCTTTTTGTTAATAATTCCTACAAGTTTGTGAATATTATGTAAATTGTATGACTGTGGCTGTGTAGGTACACATGCAGAATGATTGTCTGTGGTCCATTTTTATCATTAACTGGTGGTACATTCTTTTATCAGCAGTAAGCACTTAATATTGTCTCTCCTTCGCATATTTTGTTTGATTTCAAAATAATTTGGAAGTGTGAGGTGTGACAATCACCTTTTGAAACTGTTATTAGAACTTACAATTCAAATCTTTGCGATAAGACTTAAACAGTATGATTTCAGACCTATTTGCTTTTCAAAAGGGATATCTTTATTCTACAAACTGATAGGTTTGAATGGAAATATTCATGAAGAACCAATGTAAAAGACAGAGTCACACTTCTAGCTAAAACATCATGCTGAAGACTACATATGGATGTAGCTTTTTAATAATATTCCTTTGACTCATCAACATTTTATATAACAATACCTGAGTTATGTATTTCCAGGCACACTACAGGATGTGCAGTTTGGTCCCCATTTGTATTCCTCACATCAAAACAAGAATAATAATGCAGGTCAAGGCAATCAAGAAAATTATATTTATCCATTTTATATCTGCATATATACTATTATATAATAAATCTATAATTGGACAGTTAGTTTGGCTGAGCAGAACGCCTCCCCATGGTCATTAGTGGCCCTACAGGTGTAAACACTTGTGTCTTCTGGGCTAACTTTGGCTAGAACCAGGGTACACTGGCCATCTTCCTCATACTCTATTTGCACAGTGGAGGACTCCTCAATAGGCTCATCACCACACAGCCACACCACCTCTGGGTCAGGGTATCCTGACAAGATAAACAGAAGGGTGAGATCAGGAGGATGAAGAACACAGCTTTTGAAATTAAGCAAAATAGCATCAAAGCAAAGCTGTTTTTTACATTTTCAGAAGAACATCAAGACAGAAGTCTTTCAGGCTTAAATGGTGACCAGTCTTTATTTTTGACACTAGTCTAAGTCCAAGACAAGAAACTGGTGCAAACCTGTGAGGTGACATGCGAGCCGGGCACTAGAACCTTGGGGTACTGTCTGGTCCTCCAATCTCTGGATGAACAGGGGTGGTTCCTGCATCTTACGCTCCAGAGACTGCAGGGCATCCGCTGCCTCTGGGCTCAGGGGTGAGTCTAGAAGAGAAGAGGATGAAGAAAGAAATCAATACAAGCAGAAACCCACTAACCTGAAATCAACTCAATAAGATGATTAAAGTTTACAAGTGTTTCACCTTCTCCAGGACTTGTGGGAGATGCAGAGCTGTCAGCTTTAGAGAGCAGAGCCATTCTCTTCAGAGCCAACATGGCCTTGCCAGCTTTCTATAAGACAAATGTGAAAGAGAAAACAAAATAAAAGCCTCAAACCAAAAGAAAAACCATGAAAGTAATGTGCTAACATGTTACCTTCCACTTCTGTCTAGCTAAAAACCTCTTCATCTTCTCTTTAGACAGACTCTTGGTGGAAGTGATGTCTTTAGTGTTAAATGCTGCCATCCAAGGGTGTTCAAGGGCCTCTTTACAGGACATTCTCCGCCTGTTCAACACACACAGAGTTGTAGGTGCTTCAGTAAGTAGGTTAAGTGGGCTGTTCTATAGCTGTAACTTCATGATACCACCTTGAGTCTTTGTTAAGCAGGGAGCTGATGAAATTTTTGGCCTCCTCTGTTATCTCTTCAAAGCTCTCTTCATCAAACTCCCACTGAGCAGCTGTGACCAAAGCCAGGGTCTCTGCATCACTGTTTCCCTGGAATGGAGATTCACCACTCAGCCTGGAAACAACAGGCAAATTGAGAAGATTGGTGTTGTTGCAAATTATCCTTTATAAATTGTTACAACCTATGACCACTAGGTGGCATTAAAAGACTAAAACTCAAAACATTTAGGCCTCCACTAACATTATAAATCAGTCAGTGCATTATTTTTTAACTCATGCAAAGCGTTTTTGAGTACTTGAGGATCTTTGACTGAAAAGCAATGCATATCAGGTCATTGAGATGCAAAATATACTCCCAGCAACACAAAAATGAAGGATCATACACCGAATATGCATGACACAAATGTAAAAATGATACACTTCTCATGTCTGTATTGTACATTTGAAGCTTCCAATGACAGCCACTTTTCTTGGTTTAAGCTGCTTGTCTAGATTTGTACAGAGGAAATAAAAACTTCTGTACCAGAACCGCTAATGATCACTTTAACACCCCATATTGTTTGACTAGTCTGTATAAAAAATGACATGCACATTTTATATTTGCTTCCTTGTCTCCTCATCTGTTTTGTAACTACCGAGTCCTGAGGGGAATATCTGGCATTTTTTCCATCTGTTGCTGAGTGCTATTCAGGTAATTTACAGTAGATTTTAAACCCCCCCTTTTGTTTTAAAACAGCTGCCAGTTTGCAGCTGAAAAGTATGCTACCAGAATGGAGCGAATGAAGAAAAACAATGACGTTTCAGGATGGATTTTTAACTGTGAGTTTAACTCATAAAGCTCTAGAAGAAACTTCTTAACAGTGTCAGATTGCGTGATATTACTTTTATGAATTTATAACACCTTTTAAAAAGGTTTTATGTGCCTTCACTAAATGCTGAAACTTTCTAGAGAGGATGCACACCAGGTGAGACAGAGCCAGGCTTCACTTTTACAGTACAGGCAGGGTAGGGTGTTGGTTGGGTTTTGGTGGAATTTTCATCTACCTCTTGCAAAAAACAAAAACAAATAGCCTTGTTAACCAAAAGGCCAAGATATCTGGTCAATACAGCAGTGACAGTTTGACTCACAGTATGTAGCAGATCACCCCAACACTCCACATGTCAGTCCCCAAACACACGGGCTCATAGTTGATCACTTCAGGTGCCACAAACTCTGGAGTCCCATGCATTACCTTCAGAGGTGTGTTGTTATCTGTTAAATTAAAATTACAAAATTTGGGTATTAGAATACACGCAAGTTAAGACAAATATAGTAAAAGAGTTTTATTTCACACACCTATCCTGCTGGCTAATCCAAAGTCAATGATCTTTACGGAGGTGCCTGTGGTGTCAACACATACGATGTTTTCAGGTTTGAGGTCCAGGTGGACAATGTTTTGCTGATGCATGTAGGCAATCCCCTCCAGGATCTGCTGCATGTAGCGCACACTTGAAGGTTCTGTGTGCTCAAAGCTGTCATCCACAATACGTTCAAACAGTTCCCCACCTGCGATGCTGTGTGAGAAAAACAACTGTGACAAAGTAGGATGTACACAGAATGTTGTTGCTTCAGACTTTGATGAATATACTCACAACTCCATGACCATGACCACCTCTGGCTTGTGATCATATGCTGCCAGACACTGAACCAGTTTGGGATGGTGAAGGTAATTCATCAGCTCTATCTCTTTACGAGCAGCTTCCCTCTCCTTGGCACGGCGTCCTTTATAGAACTTGCCAGCACACACACGTCCTGTCTCTTTGTGGGTTAGCTTGTATACCATGCCAAATTTTCCCCTTATGAAGAGAGTTTAGTCAGTTTTATCTCTGGACATAAATAATGAAGCGTACAGTACTGTGCAAAAGTCTCATTCACCCTTCATTTCTTTATATTTTTCTTCCAAAGAGTCAGACTCTCCTGTAATTTTCAAAAGTGGTCTGAAATAATAGTTCTCCAGTCTTTATAATGTTTTTCTTCGGACATTGGCTTCTCTTTCACTCATTTTCAGGCCAGTACTTGTATCTGACCATTTTTAGAGGAATGTTTATTCTATTTGTTAAGCCACTTAACAATGACCTATGAATCATTCAAGCATAAAGAAGGCACCGAACACCCAGTGCTGCGTCTACACGTAACAGACAACTTAGCAATAAACCAATTTTAAATTGTGTCTATAGACAATTTGTTACTAACAGCCTGTTGCAAAGACTTATAATTTGTTCCTAGCATATAATTGTTCCTATTTCTTTAGTTGAATCTATAAAAATGCCAACGATAACACAGTTTGACAGGCAAAAAATAGTAATTTTGCACAAACAAGGTGATTTAAAAAGAGCTACTAGCTGAAAACTTGGCATATCTTGGCATGGTTTGCAGTGTGTCCTTAAAAACTGCAAGGAAACTGGACAAGTGGTGGACAAAAAAGGTAGCAGGCATAAAATCTAATCTACAGCAGATAAACATCATCTGAAAGTCATTTCCTTAAGAAATAAGAAAAAAATCCAGCAAAGACATGACACAGAACCTAAGAGTTGCACCTGGCTTTTTTGGTTGATCCACCTACTTTTTGCTAAAACCTCATTAGAAATGGTCTCAGTGGAAGGATGGCTATCAAGAAGCCATTCTTGAGGAAGGGAAATGGGGAGAAAAGACTGAGGTAGGCCAAACTACACAAGAACTGGACTAAAAATCGATGGCAGATCTTATGAAGTGACTTCAACATTATGGAATCATTATGGGATCATCTTGACAGAGAACAGAACAAAAGGCAGCCAGCATCCAAAGAAGTGCTTTGGAATATCATTCAAGAATCCTAGAGAACTGTTCCTGAAGAATTATACTTCAAGAAATTAGCAGAAAGCTTGCCGAAGAGAATTCACACTGTGTTGAAGAATAAAGATGGCCATACCAAACATTGACTTTTAAGCTCATTAGAATTGGACAGACTTTGTTTTTCCCTTATGCACTGCATTTCCATTTATGTTTGCACACACTTTGATAAACTGTGGCACCTATTTCTCATTTTCCTAGCAAAATATAAAGAAATAAGATGTAGATGTAACATAAAGTGTTACACTATCATTGATCACAAGCTCATCATCATACTGGATAGGTCTTCACAAGATGATGACACTGATAATTAAATGCAAAAAAATAATTTTCCTTCTCAAAAAATTACTGTACATTTCTTACAGTAATGATGACCACAGTTGTATTCAACCACACTTTGGTGTGCAGAAGCATGTTTCTACTTGCAAGCATTTTAACACCCTTGGCAGGATTTCTCCTCCGCCCACACTAATACACCTCTGAAAATGTCAAGCTTTCTTGTTCATACTTTCTTAATTCCAATGTCTGAAGTAAGTGATATTTGGTTTACTGGGAGAAGGAAATTCTGACAAATCGGATTTTGAGCAAACTGATACTCACATTCCCAGTTTCTCATGCATATTGTAGTGATCAGTGACTTTGTGGGAAGTGTCAATAGAGACACTGGTATACACTTGAGAGACTTCTTCTTCTGTTTTGTCTGAATCTATGCACATAGACACAAAAGCTTCAATATTTAAGGCTTATTAAAAGGCTTATTAAATGTGACTATATTTACAAACGTGGTGTCAATAATTCATATCACCCCACCTCTTTGCTCCATTCTGACCACTGGTGACTCTAGGCCTGGTTCACTTACTCCCACTGTGTTATAGGCCTTTACTCTGAAACAGTATTCCTGGTGAGGCTGCAGTCCAGAAGACACCCTGTATGAAGTACTCTTACACTGGTCTGTGAGCTCACGCCAAACCTCAGGCTCAGCACTTCCTTTGTTCTTTACTTCAACTACATAACCAAGGATGGCACTGCCGCCATCATAGCAAGGGCCTGACCAGGATAATACAAGGCTGGATGCAGAGACAAGGGAGATGACTGGACAGGAGGCAGGAGGCTCTGGTCTCTCTGGTGGGAGAATGATTAAAATGAGTGGTCAAGTAACGGCCTTACTTGGCTTGATCCTGATCCTTTAGAATGGTCTTACCTATAACAGAAAGGGTAAGTGTGTGTTCTGCTGAGCTGTTTCGGTCTTTCACTACAACGGTGTAGCGACCTGTGTGCTGTGATTTTGCCTCTTTTATAACCAGCGTACTACTCCGATCGTTATTTTCTGTCCACAGATCTGGACAATCCACTGTCTGTACATAAAGGGAGAAAGGACAGATATAATGTGGAGAGAAATACATCTGAGATATCAAAAGCTTATATTTTGTCATTTAGCCTTTTAATTGCTGCACCTGTTCTTTGTTTCTGATCCAACAAGACGCTACAGGAGGGCTGCCGGTAAAGAAACAGGTCAGCCTGGCTGTTTGTCCCACTTTCACTTCAAGGTTCTGTGGTGGGTTTTCAAAATGTAATACTTGACCTACAAAAAAACAAAATAAACAAACCGGAATTAGGGTTTTGCATCAGCACTTCCTTTATTCACAATAGGGTTGAAAATATCTGTCGAATGCCTGAAAGAAACGAAAGGAAATGATCAAGTCTGGTGTGTGAGTGTGAGATTAAAACAGAGAAATATCTGACTGATGTCTTTCTTATTATAGTATACAGCTTTTAAGATGAAGTCTTAAGTGGAAACACAATGCAAGATAGATGACCTACTCCACACAAGTACAGCAGGTCCTTGTGTAATCAAATTTACAAAACAATGTTAAAATAATTCACAGGCTCTTTGAAAACATTATACATCCAAGTTCACTAATACATTGCACACATTCACAGCTGTTTGCCCTTAAAGGAAATAAAGTATTTACAGCCTTAAACTGTTCTCTCTCCAGTCATTATTATGTTAACTAGTTTTTATACTGCACAAAAAACCATATATGAGCTGAAGCCATGTAATCTCTCTCAGAGTCAGTATTCAAATACTGTGGCGTCAGAAAGGTGAATTTGACTATAGTCATTCTGATAATATTAAGTTTAAATGGCTTTAATGTCTACGGTTCACCTTCCAAGTGTGATCTACTGACATTACATAAAAGATTCATTACCTAAAAACATAAGCCATTAATAAATTATGACATGTCCTGTGTTCTCGTAACAAACATCCAACCCATATTATATAAGCATTTCATGCTTTTGTTGTTTGCAGCATACACCCCAAGATCAACTTTTTCAGTGTATGGGAACATAATAACTTAGAGCAAAACAACATTATAGTGAGAACAAAGGTGTAAAGGAAAGTATAGCTCCAGGATCACAACAGCACACACAAACACACTATACTGAATAAGTTACATTTTTCACAGCAGAAACCACAGCAGCCAGAAGCAGTCTCTACAGCAAACAATGAGGAGCACAAAGTGGATGTTGGAAAGACAGGTAAGGTGGGGATGTGGGGAGAAAGAGTGTTTTTTCTCACCTGTCTTTGAATTGGCTCTCTTCTTTGGGATGACTTCTGCAAAGACAGATGAAGTGCAGGTAGGTTTTAGCAGGGGAGGACAGAGGTGTGGCTCTGTTCTAACTATGGCTATCAGTTTGCACTTAAGTTTTACTGTACTTTGCACTGTCCACTTCCCTACATGGAGTGTACTTGGGATTGAGAAGTGGGTGTAACAGAAAGCAACACTGTTGTGTTGTATACATGCCGCCTGACAGCCAATCGCACAATAAGTGGAAGCATGTTTCCTTTTATAAACATAACACGAATTTCCTGAAGTTCAAACAGTCATATAGAGGCCAAGATATTTTGCATCAAAACATGTCTATACTGCATCAATGCTAAGCAACCTATCAGTGTAGAGGAGAAAAAAGAAACTATATGGTATGCATGTTAACTGTGCTTTATTAGAAATAAATTATTTGCAAGCAGCATATGATGATAAATTAATAAACCTTGTGTAAATAGTATTTATCTGATTACCTCTTGGAGATGAGATTGGGCTCTGCCTATCAGAGCCTTTAGGAGAGGCACAAATAGAACCTTTAAATTTCTGTAGCTCATCTTTTGGGGTTTGTGGTAAACTTCCATTTTCCATTACGCTTTTGGATGGAGAAGTGGGACTCTTTGACACACGATTCTGCACCCCACAGATACTTTCAAAGTCTGATTTGGCCGTAAGAGAAAAAGGAGAAGAAGAATCAACATTACAAATGAAACTGGCTAAATTTGGCCCAGGCTGTGTTTGGAGTAATGAAGACACTAAATATTCCATTTAATGAAGTACTTCTGCTTAAACTTGTATAAATGGTTTGTTTTGAAATTGGTTGCATATTTCAAAGTCAATGAACTCAAGAGAAATAGCACAAATTGCAATTAATATCTATTACTGAACAGCCCCTTGTGTATTACAGTTCCTCACCTCTGACAAACACAGCAGCACTGCAAGAGGTTTTCCCTGCACTGCTTTCTGCCAAACAGGTGTAGGCACCGGCATCTTCTGGTAAGCACTCCCTCACCACAAAACTCACCTCCCTGCCATCAAAGGAAGGCTTCCCAAAACGGGCCACTTCACCTGCCGACAGAAATAAACAAACTATTAACACCTTCTTGTGCTATTTTAATTTTCCTCCCTTGACACAAATGCTTACTGCACTGCTAGGTACCGTTCAAAAGTCTCAAAAACACCAAGTATGTCAAACCGAGTTAAGGGAAATCTGCAAGTAATGTTCTTCTTTCATGTAAATGTACAAACATTGCATCATCTGTTTGATGATGATTTGTTCAGTGCTCACTACATGTCCTAACTGTGACAGTCAGCTAGTTGAACCCAAATGTAATGTTTTAAATGACTAGATAATAAAAATAAAACAGGACTTCAGAAACCAGTTTCCTTTCAATAACTGTATTCATATCCAACCCCAAGACCTGAGATGAAGTGTAAATTGTCACTGTTCACCATTGTGCAGCCATGATATTTTGATTGGCAGACCTCCGGTGAGAACCCCACGTAACCTAATGTCAGACCCTTCATCCACACAGCAGTCTTCCAGGGGCTCTATGAAGACAGGTGCATCCAGATGTTTAGAGCCTGGATTTGGAGGAGAGGGACAAAAAAATGGGGTCAGATACAGAACTTTAATTTATTCACAAAAGAACATAGAAAACATATCAAATGTTGAAAGTGAGACATTTTAATATTTGATGAAAAATAGTTGCTTATCTTGACTGTGATGGCAGCAACCCATCTCAAAAAAGTTGGGACAAAGGAAACAAAAGGCTGGAAAAGTCAGTGGTACTAAAAAGAAACAGCTGGAGGAACATGTAACTAATTAAGTTAACTGGCAACAGGCCAGTAATGTGATTGGCTATATAAAAAAAGAGCACATAAAAGAGGCAGAGTCTCTCAGAAGTAAAGATTGGCAGAGGTTCCGCAATCTGTCAGAAACTGCATTTACAAATTGTGGAGCAATTTCAAAATAATGTTCCTCAACATAAAATTGCAAGGACTTGAATATTCCATTATCTACAGTAAAAACGTAATCAAAAGATTATTAGAAGATATCAGATCTGCAAATCATTGCATTGTGTTTTTATTTAGATTTTAAGCAGTGTCCCAACCTTTTTGGAATTGCAGTTGTATTTTATTGTATAAGAGACATAAATTCAACCACTAAACTTACATTATCAGACTTATTCTCTGTGATGAACGGCAATACCTGCCAGAAGTAATACTGACATAAAAGAGTACATAAGTAAAGTATATTAGTAGGACAGTCTTCTCAACAACTCAAAGAGTTCACACCCCTTTGTCATTTTTTCTCGTGTTTGACATCTTCATAAATGAGACAAACTGAAGTTACTGAGAGACCACACCATTAACATATCAAATGTTGCAAGTAAGCTATTTTAATATTTAATGAAAAATACTAGCTCATCTTGAATTTGATAGCAGCAATACATCTAAAAAATGTTGGAACAAGGGCAACAGCTGGAGAAACATGTTACAGCTTATTAAGTTAATGAACAACACTCCAGTAATGTGATTGGGTATAAAATGAGCACCTTACAGAGGCAGAGTCTCTCAGAAGTAAAGCTGTGCAGAGGTTCAGCAATCTGCAAGAAACTGGATCTACAAACTATGGAGCAATTTCACAATCATGTTCTTCAACATAAAATTGCAAAGACTGAAAATAAATATTGGATGCACACGATCTTCAGGCCATTAGGCAGCACTGCACTGCAAACAGACATGATTGTGTCACGGTAATCACTCTACGGGCTCGGGAACATCTCCAGAAATCACTATCTGTGAACACAATTCACAATGACATCCACAAATGTAGGTTAAAGCTCCATAATGTAAAGAAGAAACCATATGCGAACATGATCCAGAAATCGTGCCATCTTCTACGGGGCCAAAGCTCATTTCAAATGGACTGAAGCACTGTGGAAAACTTTCTTATGATTAGACCAGTTGAGTTTTGAAGTTCTTTTTGATAATCGTGGATACCTCATCCTCCGGGCTAAAGAGGGGAGGGGCCATCCAGCTTATCAGCATTCAGTTCCAAAGCCTGCATCTCTTATGTATGGGGTGCATTAGTTGCTTGCAGATCAAGAAAGGCACCATCAGTGTTAAAAAGTATATACAGGCTATAGAGCAACACATGCTCTCTTTCAGACAACATCTATTTCAGGGAAGGCTTCACACATTTCAGCAAGACATTGTCGCATACTGCAGCTATTACACAGCATGGCTTTGTAACAGAAGATTCCAGATGCTGGTCTGGCCTACCTGCAGTCCAGACCTTTCACCAACCGAAAACATTTGGCATATCATGAAATGCAAAATATGACAAAGACCAATGACTATAACAGACAAGAATGGAACATTGTCATTCTTCTCCCAAAAGGTCCAGCAGCTGGTCTCTTCAGTTCCTAGATATTTGCAGACTGCTGTTAAAAGAGTGGTAAGCATGGCCATGTACCAACTTTTTCTTTGAGATGCATTGCTCTAATTAAAGTCAAGATAAGCTAGTATTTTTAATTAAATAGTAAAATGCCACACTTTCAACATTTGATTTATTCTGTGTTTTTGTGAATAAAATATTGTTTTTTGAGATCTGAAAATTATTGCATTGTGTTTTTATTTATATTTCACGCAGTGTCTCAACCTTTTTGAATTGCAGTTGTATTTTATATGTAAAAATCATACAAATTCAAACACTTAACTATTACATTATCAGACTTATTCTCTGTGATGAGCAGTAATACCTGCCAGAAGTACTATTTACATGAAGCGGTACATAAATAAAGTTTATAAGTGAGACAGGCTTCTCAACTACTCAAACAGTTCACACCCCTTTGTCACTTTTTCTGGACCTTTCTATCTTGATAAATATGACAAACTGAAGTTATATACACAATTAACATCAAACATCTGCTTTAATTTAAAAAACAAGAACAACAACACATGGTTCATGCTAACAAAAATTTGTTTTTCCTTTATTTGTTTGAGTATCTTATTGTAGGCTTATTGTATTAAACGGAGTAGTCTACAGTTGCTCAACTTAAACTGAATTATTGCTTGAAGCTTGGATTCTTGCCAGACACAGGAGTGGGTATTCCCAAGTATTCCTGCTGATCTAGAAAAGTTTAATAAATAAAAAGCAGTTTCTTAGGAACACATAGCGGTATTGTAAAATTGCATGTCATTACAGAGGCCTGTCACTTAAAACTAAAACAGGGCTAAATACTATTGACTGCTGCATTCCCATATATACGAGTATACCAGTTACAGTTTAACAAACCAGGTGTTTACCATGAACCTTTAGCCAGTGTTGACAGTACAATTACTCATTATACACCCCGCTGTTTATAGAAAAGCACCGAATGTTGTAGCTACACTGAGCAACACTTCTGCTCACAGATACACTAGGAGGTGGGTCTTGACAACTTTTTCAAATCATGACTCTTTTTTTAACAAGAACTGTGCAAAAGTCAAAGCGTTTAATGGCTGGTATGTTATGTCAGTCATAACTCAACTGAACAGACAGTTAAGCTTAAGAACTGCATTCTTTGGTTGGAAATGAAACTCTAAAACTTCAAATTTGGGAAATGACCAAGGACGTGTCTGTTTCTGAAATTTTGATTTGTGATAGCTATAGTACAAAATTGCACTCTGGTCAACAGATGTGTTGGTCAGAGGACAACACTGTACTGCATTCGTATAATTAAGTAGATGACTGACATGTAAGCAAAAACAACATACAATATATGTATAGTAAATCTTAAAAAACAAGAACCAAAATCTGTATTAGATTTAAAAGGTGCACTAGATCATTGTTAAGTATAATAAAAATGTAAGTTTTGAGTGCGTAGGAAATAACAGGTCCATTGTAGGCTGACATGAAAGTGAAAGGTCCCCAATTCAATAAACAGTCAGATTACTGGACAGCTACACTCAGGATAAGATAACACCGGATATTAATTTTAAGAGTAACAAAATCTGTGTGTTGTATCTATGATCTCTATTCTTTAAGGCATATACTCTGTTTTTACAACAACAGAATATTAAAGCACATGTTGCAGTCTGTTTTGGCAGCTCACCAGCTTGTTATCAAGAAGCACTGCCATGCTCAGACTTGTCTGTTCAAACGCTGACATACATGTTACTCGATATGTTCCTGTGAATGCAAACACATAATTTTCCCCTTTTTTTCCTCCCGTGCAGATCTTACCTGCATCAGTATATTTGACTGTGGTCCTGGTGTCAATAGCTCCTGGCCCACTCCCTGGTGCAGATGATGCACAGGGTGGCTTGATGTGTATTCTGAGGGTTGACACATAACGCTGTTTGCTGCCATCACCATTCATGTCTGTTTCAGGAAACCAACAGAAAATTACAAAGTCATGTCTCAAACTGATTATCACACTTCCTTTTCTGTCACTCTGAGCCTCTGTGGTTTGTCCTCCCTCTCTCAAGCTTCTGTCTCTCTTTCTCACCCTGTGCTAGGCCACTGGAGCTCTGCCCCCAGTCCTCACACTGTACTGCACACTGTACTAGCGACTCACCCTCCCATGATCTACATTAGCTCCACCTACATGACAAATCTTTCTGTTTAACTCTGGTCATTTCAGGCACGACAGGCACCTCATTTGCTTTCAAAGTCACTCCAGTGCCAGAACCTATTCAGACTCCTGCTTTTATTTTTATAAAAGGAAAACACTACATATAAACAAGGAGAAACACAAAGCGGGAGAGTGGGAGGGGGAGAGCAGACTTATCTATCTATGCAGCCAAAGGTCATATTGTGTCCTCTTTGTTGAATGAACTCCTGTTCATTGGTTTCTCTGTTTGCCTTCTTACTTATCAATGTCACAACTGAACTTTGTGATGCCGGTGACATCAGCAAAGGAAAATCACACCTGTGGGTTCTAAGGCTTTAACTGTGAACAACAGACTGGGAAATCTTTGGCTTCAAATCTAAGAGCATTCCCTGGTACTGTACATCCCAACACAACAAAGGCAGCCTTTTGCAGGGCAACAGCATCCCTTCAGCTTCTACCAGCTGCTATAGTAACCAGGAAATGTCTCTCGAGGGGTGGCTCTTGGTAAAGCATATGTTGTTAAGGCAGTCATTTCAGCAGAGAACAGTAGTGCTCTGGTGGGTTGAACAAAATCACACAGTCTGCATTATTTATAACAGGATAAAATGGCCAGGAAACAAAACTGCAAGAATTATCAACTTGGACTAAATCTTACAGCAGCATTTCCAATTAGGTGAATAACCTGCATTAAAAGTCAGTGTACACTACAGAGGCCCAATGAGGTGATGATAACATCTCTTTCCACACCGCCCTCATGCCAGCTTTCTAAATTCCACATCAGTGATCACACATAAAAGGCACTGCAAGGGGCTTGTTTTAGTTTCTGTGAGAGAATTCCTAACTCAAACATTTACCAAAAGGCTGCACACACACAGAGATATCATTGTAAGAATTTTTCAGAACAAAGACGTTATTGCATATGTTAAACAAGCGCCAGCTTTGTGAAATATATTACTTTTCTGAAATAGCAGACACTGTAAAGAATATTTTAGTAAGTCTTGAAGTGAACCTGGCCTAGTTTAATCTCTCTCACATATTCTGAAAAACACACCAAGGCATGGGATTAGACCACTCAAATTCACAAACAGAACTTTTAGAACGGAAACTTATCACATAGATTACTCAGCAGATTAATGATAACTTGCAGGTAGGACAACCTATACCCATTTTCTTTCTTAAGATGCATTTGCTGGAAAACCTTCATGTCTTATTAGTCAGTCGTCTTACCCAGAAGCTGGCTGACTGACTGGTATTACAATCATGGTACCTTACCACCAGCAGCTGCTGCATAGTGGCACATACTGGCTGATAGTTTGTGAGTAATACGATGAGGGGCTCCAGTGTCTCCAGGTGAAGCTAACAGTCTCTGCAATAGTGAAAATGAATGTCACAGTTCAAAAACAAACCACCACTGCTGCGCAACCTTGCACATTATAACAGACAAGGTATCTAATAAGTTCTGACTCAAAGCTTTTAATAAGACATGACATCAAAGACAACACCCGCAGACAAAGTTGGCAGAAACTCTCAAACTACAGGGCTGCTTATTAAAGGAAACAGTATGTTAATGCTACATTTCTTCCACAGTCTTTGCCCCTGTCAGTATATAATGTAATTTAATATGGACCTAAGTTCCTTATAATAAAGTCACTGTCTAAAGACACTTTCTAATAGTTTTTTCTACAAGTGGATTCAAAAAATTAGAGAGTGTGATATCAAGGGGAAATGGTCATCTCAGGCACACTGCACAGGAACTCCACCCACCTGCTGTTCAAACATTTTGTTTGTGACAACCAACCAATCAGAAAAAAGTCTGTTGTGAATGGGTGTCAGCCTGCCTCTTGCCCTCTGACTGCAAGAGGCTGCAGGGAATGTCAGGAAACATGTCCACCGTCTCATGGTTACTGACTACCTGACTCGTCACATGCAGTAGTTGGATGGACAAGTAATGGACAGGAGGACAAAGCACTAGTGGATGATTTTGGGGAGTGGTCTTGGAGAAATCATCTGCTTCTGCCATTGTAAATTCTGCTTTGTTTTGTAAATTTTGTAATCTTTTACTTGTTACACATTATTATCACTACTATCTAATTGAATACATTATATGTTATATACTTAGATCAATTAATGTCGAGCTTTAATTAAATCAAAAAAACCTTCATATAATCTGGCTTGCACATATAAAACAATGCCCTCTGGAGTCAAATGTCTGTTTCAAGAGATGGTAAAGTAATGCCGCAATCAGACTGAGATGGGAGCAAAAACACTGGTCAGCCAAATATAAAGAAGACCGGTTACTTCAAACAACCATAAGATGAATATTATGAGATAATTTTTTTGAATTCTATTCATCCACTTTACTGAAGAACACCTGTAAGTCACCTAATTTTAACAGCTTCTGACTTCACTTGTTATCATTTCTGGGCAGCAGATAAGCCTCCCAAACTCATCATTGGCATTGCTGGCAACTCGAGTCTTTCCCATTGACTTGGAAAAGACCAGAAAAGTGTTTGAATGGTTAATCAAAGAATTTAGTGTGCTCTTAACAACTATTATTGTAAACTGCATGCTCAGCTGTTCCTGCAGCTAGCAGAAGTCACCTCCTTTAACCATCACTAAGAATTAAAACACTGGCGCCATCCAGAGTTACACCCTGTTTATTGCTTTTTATCTTCTCGGCTTCTTAGAAGCTCCCATTTTGCTTTTTGAATTGTCAAAGTGTTGTTGAAAAGCTGTTCTGATAACATTAGTCTTTTGATTAGTCTTGTCCTTATTTGTTCTTATCATTTGTTGACCTTACACACACACACACACATATATATTAGATCCAGAATTATTTTTTGTATTCTTGCCTGTGTATACCACCACCACAATTAAAATGTAACTTTCAGCTTCTATTCAAAAGTTACATTGCATTAAGTTTTTAGGAATTAAAGCCATTTTTGATATATAGGCATCCATTTTCAGATGTTCAAAAGTAATTGGACAGTTAAATGTAAGGCGTGTTTTTAATACTTGGCATCAGTGTCACTGACTACTTGAAATCTAGAGCCCATGGACATCAACACATGCTGTTTTCCTCCCTTGAGATGCTCTGCCAGGCCTTTACTGAAGCCGCCTTAAGTTGCTGCTTGTTTGTGGGTCTCTCTGCTGAAAGTTTTGTCTTCATTAACTGAAAAGATGCTCTGCTGTGTTCTGATCAGGTGACTGACTTAGCCATTGAAGACTATTTCATTTCTCTGTCCAAGAAACTCTTAAGTTGCTTTCGAAGTATGCTTTGGGTCATTATCTATTTGTAGTGTGAAGCACTGTCTAATCAGTTTTGCACCATGTGGCTGAATCTGTGCTGAGAGGATAGCCCTGTATACTTGAGAATTCAGCCTGCTCTTTCTATGAGCAGTCACATAAACAATAGTGGCCCATTTCCACTGATTGCCACACATTCACGCAATAGCATTGCCTCTTTCTTTCTCCATAATTTTCTTTTCACATCATTCCTATCATCTCTTACCATCATCAAATTAATTTTACCACCCCCCAGAACTGGTCAGGCACTTGTTTGTCAGGTTATCTGGCAAAATCGGATGGCCTTCCTGTTCTTTAGTGTAAACAGCTCTGTATTTACATTAATGAAGGTTTCTCTTGACTGTAGCCTTTGACAATGATATATTCACCTCTTTGAAAGTGTTCATGATTCCTGAAGGGATTTTTTTAACAAAGGAAAGACTTTGTGATCATTCACTTCAGTTGCCCCTGTGGTCTTCCATACCTTTTGCTGTTCCCAAGCTGGCCAGTGACATGGCCAGTCTCTAGTTTTGGTTTTTCAGCCTAATAACAGCCTCCTTCATTTGCATCAATATCTCTTTAGGCTTTGTATTGAGAATTCCAGTGAACAGCTACCAAATACAAGTTGAACATTTGGAATTTACTCCAGATCATTTATCTGCTTAGTTTGCCATGGAATAACAAGGGAACAGACCTGGACATGAAATTGCTTATCAGTCAGTTGTTCCATTGTGTTTGAGCGTCCGAATATGGGGAACTATGTATAAAAGTGGCTGTAATTCCTAAGCAGTTAATATAGTACTTTTGTATAAACCCTTGAATTAAAGATGAAAGTGTGCACTTCAATTAAATCTTGACTGTTTGATTTAAAATTTATTGTGGTGGTGTACAGAGGCAATTTTTTTAAAAAAGTGTCATTATCCAAATATTTCTGAACCTGACTGTATGTTAGTGTTTCTTAATGGACATGATGGTTGGTTCTATTTTTTTTCTCCCAGTGGGCTACTGGGCAAGCACTGATACTGACACTTTATTATGCAAATATCATGGGCAACGACAATACCCAAGGCAAACTATCAGTATTTCAGAGACCTAAAGATTTCTTTGTATTACATAAAGCAACTTTGTATTACTTTTTTAAAGCAAAATCTTGGCCCTTGTTTTATAAATGCATGTATCCCATGTTGACTTTTTAAAGAAAATCTTGTACACCTTAATGCAAGTATAGCCAAATGCTCAGACTAGATTATGCTTAATTTTCTGACATAAAATGAAACCTTAACCCATCAATGTAATTAAATAAAAAATGTTTCGGTGCAGAGATAAACTTGAGCTTAAAATGGCATTAGCATCCCCTGTGGCAAAAATAGGAAATTATAAATTACAATTAGACCACAAGAATTGAACTGTTGTAATCATTTCCATATCTAGACTTTGCTTTCTGCTATGTCTGACTATAACACTCACTATTTTCACACTAAAAGTAGATGTATTTCTGCGGGTGACCATTAACAAAATAATAATGGCTGTCAAACTTAAACTTCTCCATTGTTAAATTTTAACAATAACAGGACACCAACTGATGGCCTAATTTGTTGCTGAGACACTACTTCATCATGTTTTATCTGTTGGATAATTTGCGCTTTTTGTGGCAGCATATAAACAGCAGGGGGTGGTGTTCACCACAAATTTATATAAATTTTAGATTTTATTCTTAGTTTTTTGATACTGCCCAGCTCTTTAGCTGTTTTAACCTGTATTCTAAAATGTTTTGTTTCACATTAGGAAGTTTTGCACATTATAATCACTACTGGAAAATATACTCTGCGGAGGTATCCTTACATGCTGATCTTCTTGTATAAAAGGTCCTGTTGTTATTTACTCTGTTGGCTTCACACAATGACCATGACTCACACTGACAAGTCCTTAGGGGATTTTAGGACAATAGTTTAACATGTGTGGCAGGAGCCATCACAAAAACTAACAGGATTAAAAGGAAAACCACAAAACTTCTTTATATATGCAATTTCTCCCTTCTATTAAAAAAGTATTCTGATTCTGATATCTCCAAAGGAAATTGCTCATGAGCAATAATTGGAAATTTCCTTCCTGCTATTTCCCAAACTGAAAGATTAGAATACTAAGATTTTATAAGGGCTGTTCTGAGAAATCCAACATCTGATATGTCAAAGGAAAAACAGCTGTTTACATCTTTCTGTATCTGTCTAAATCTGAAAAACTTAACCCAAACTCAAATAAAATAACACTCAGGAAAATGGAGGAAAAGTTTTGTGCTGTCTGTCACTTTAGTGACATACTCCTTGACAGTCTGATGTGTGAAAACATTTGTGAGCCGGTATGTGTCTGTGTTTCACACCCACCTTTGCAACAGGCCCCTCCAACACTCTTGTTAGTGAGGGCCCACATGGAAGCGATTATGCTGTGCAGAGTGAAATTACAGACAGAACCTACAAAGCAGGAGCCTTCCAACAACCACTCATTCACATAGATTTACTCACATATTCACAAGCTCAGAAGCACATAGTGAACACATAACAGTGAGAGAACTTCAGCTGTGAAGCTAGAAACATAACGGTTTTGTTCTCTAAGGTAGAGAGCTATTCATTATATTTTACTTATCGGATTGATTTACTAATCAATACCATTAACTTCATATTTTTCCTGTTTAAATCTTTAAGAGCTTTGATGTGTACTTGTGGGGGTTTGATTAAATTTTTTATTGCTTTTGTCATAGCATTTGGCTTACATTACTTGGAGTCTTAAGGTAACTGCAGAGGAATAAATGTTACTTTTGTCACTGATGTATATACAGGAGTGGCTGCTTTTATAGTTCAGTAGCTAACGGGGACTTAAATAAAAAATTTAATAGATCAACAAATGGGCGGTCACACTTGAGCTCTGGTGCCACCCTGCATGCACATTTCCATTACTGGCTCTGTTGGGGCAAGGCTGCGGAATAGCTCCCTCCCCACCTTTCCAGTCTTGGACTGCAGTGAGATGGGGCCAGGGCTGTAAATTCCTCTGAAAGAGCTGTTAGGAGGGCCTCCATTAAACTAGTGGGGGCAGCACTCTCCAGAGAGGAGCCGACTCACCATTGTAGCCTGAGGCCTTACTGGGGCTCATGGGAGAGTAACAGATTGGATTAGAGTATTACTACAGTGTTCTCTTTAATACATCTAGTTCAATCTTTAGATACAAGTGCTCAGAGGGCAGCAATATTTCATTATTGGGCCAATGAGAATGATTTTACTGCCCTGTAAAGTGTCTGTTGGGGGTTGATTGACCTGTCAATTAAAACTGCGATTACTTCAGCAGCTGTTGAATTATGTGGCTTTTTAGGCTGCTTAAATTGCCCCACTGTTATTACAAGGCACGGAACAGAAACTGCTTAAATGTCAAAACAGGACATGCCAGATTTATGATTGCGCTATTTAAAAACTAGGAGGAGAAGTTTCTGGTCAGATCCAACAAAAGTTAATAAATATACTTTGACAGTCAACACATCTAAATATGGAGTTTGATTGTAAAAGTACATTCTAAATACCAGACAGCATATTTACATTCATAACAAGAAAATTGAATACAATATTTACATAATATATGACACATTAAACTCATTACATAGAGGTATTGATGTAATCATACCTTAACAGATGATCCATTTTGGTACCTTCATGTCTGGTTACATCAAAAGATATATTATATCAACAAAAGTATTGGGCCACCTACACATTATACCCACTGGAGTTTTTATAACAGCCCACTCTAAATCCATAGGCATTAATATGGTGTTGGTCCCTCTTTGCAGCCAGAACAGCCTTGGCTCTTCTAGGGAGGCTTTCTACAAGATGTTGAAGCATGTCTACGCAAATTTTTGCCAATTCATTCAGGAGGTCATTTGTGAGGTCAGACACTGATGTTGGATGCTGTTGGAAGAGCCTGGCTCACGCTCTCTGTTCTAGTTCATCCTAAAGGTGTTCAGTGGAGTTGAGATCAGTGCTCTGTATGTGCCAGTCAAGTTCTTCCACACCAAACTCATCCAAGCATGTCCATCCATCCACCAAACATTATAGCTGGCACAACGCAGTCAGGCAGGTAATATTCTCCTGGCATTCAGTGAAGGAGGACATGCAGAGATTTGGTGGGAGGGAAGAGGATGCCGGGGATAGGGTGAGATGGAGGCAGATAATCTGCTGTGGCGACCTCTAACGGGAGCAGCCGAAAGAAGAAGATATCCATTAGACCACCAGGTAAGGAAGTGTGATTCATCGCTCCATGGACATATTTCCAATGCTCCAGAGTCCAGCGATGGTTTTCTTTACACCACTCCATCCAATGACTGGCATTTTGCTTGGTGATGTAAGGCTTGCATGCTGCTACCCAGCCAGGGAAACCCATGCCATGAAGCTCTTGGTGCACAGTTTTTGTGACACCAAAGGACGTCTAGAACTCTGCAGTTACTGAGTCAGCAGAGTGTTGGTGACATTTATGCACTATGCACCTCAGCACCCCCACTTTGTAACATTACGTGGTCTGCCACTTAATACCACTTAGAGGTATAGTATCTAGGAAGGAAGAAATTTCAATGACCAACTTGTTGCAACAGTGGCATCCTATTATAGTACCGCACTGGAATTCAGTGAGTTATTTAGAAGGACTCATTCTTTAACAAATGCTTGTAAAGGCAGACCGCATGACTAGGTGCTTGATTTTATATACCTGTGGCAAAGGCAGGGGCGGTTAAGAGGTGTGGCCCAATACTTTTGTCTATATAGTTTATTTTTTGGCTAGTATTTTAGGTAGTATTTTATATGTACACACAATGTGATTAGTGCTCACAATAAATTTATTAATTTTTTAAACGTTAAAAAACAATGACACAACACAGTAGCATAAAAACCTGCCCTTCAGCTCCATCCCTGTGTGTGTTAATATTTGCTACATGTGACATCACCCTGACAGTTTATGAGAGGGACATGGTTGTTTACACAGTGTGGTGTCTTGATGCACATTAACCATTCCTTTTACTCCAAATACACTCCTCCCAATCAAGACCATTATTATCATCCCAGGCATACTGCAGACTCCCAAAATATCTGTCATGCAGCTGTCGGCAGCTCTCTGTTCAGCAGCTGGAAAGGCTCTGAGGCACTCCCCCACTTTCTACACTGATTGCCACATACACCCTTGCCCTGAAAAACAAGGGACAAAATAAACTCCTTTAACAGAGTCAATGTCAGCAGTTTGTTGTGTTGAAATACTTTTCAAAGCCACCTTTGCATGATCTGTGCACTTATGAGCAATAAAATAACAGATATATGATGCGCATGGATGAGTTGCATAAGTTGATGTTACTATAAGCCAATCTGTGATAAAAAGAGCTGGACATCTAGCAGGAAATGACGTAAGCTTAGAAAACCAGATGGAAAATTATACCAATACTGAAATATTATAAATCATTGCTTTGAATGATAAAGTTAATTTTACCTAGCAATATAATTCAACAGCAAACAAAACATGGATTTATGAGGCAGGTATCTTACGTTTTTCAGTAAAACCCTTCAGGAGTGGTGGAGGTCTAGTATTAAAAAATATTTTAAAGATGACAGAAAGAAAGACACCTCCTCATGGTGACCCTGGAAGTCAGAAACTGAAATGCAAATTTAAACCTTCATATTTCTGTAAATATGTTACACTTCATTCCATTCTGAAAGCAATGACAAGGGGAGAGAGAACATATTGCACTTCCTCTTGATAATTCAAGAAAATAAAGGACAAAAAGACAGTGTATGCTCTGTGGAAAACCTCAGCTACTCTCCTATGGTTAGGAGTGCAGCTAATTTAGCCTTCTGAGCATGAGTTCTTCTTGAGTTTGTGCCAAGAATTGATTAGAAACGGGCTTACAACATGTCTAGATATTTTTCTCCCTTTTTTAAAAAAACAATTTTCCTCTTTTCCTTTAGTCCTTTGTCTGTTTTAAGCCTGTTCATATGCTTGATGAAATTCTTTTACAGTAAAAAAAAAAATGTTCATAGCACATTGGATCAAACTAACAATGGATCCACAGAACCAGTGAGAATACAAGTGCTTCTGACTAACAGCACGATCCGTTTCTGACAAGCCTAGGCCTTCTTCTAATAGGAGCGACATCCTAATATCAACTCTAGAAACATTCTTCCTGTCTTTATGATCCTCGGCTTGTCCCTTCTTGCCCCCAAGCAAGCAGGAAACGACTGCATGTAAGATTTAAAATCTGAGATCAACAACACGTGAGACTGCAGCGTCTGAGAAACTGGGCAAGAGCATTAAAAAGGGAAAATTTACTCCAGATAGCTAACATCGTTCATGATAACACTTTTGTGCATAAAGTTAGTGAGTCTTTTAATCCTAAAACTGAATGTCTCACATTTGCATATAGAGACTGTGAAGTCCACCAAGTAAAATCTGTTTAACTACCTCACATAGGTCGCTGGACATAAACAACATTTAATAGTTCCTCACAGAATAGATTTTGTCATTTGTTCTTCTGGAATTAGTTACTTGGAACAGCATCTGACTCCAAAACTTGTTGTTCTCAAAATATTCAGGAAATCACAATCATGTTTCTTCTCATTTAGATTATTTTTTTCTTCTCTTTGGTTTTTCCTCCTGCAAGACAAAAGCAACCAAATAATGCTGAATTTTCCATCATGCTCTCCAAACCCCTCCTCCCCAAAATCTTAAAACAATCTCACTCTCTTCACCACTTGTACCCCACCCACATACCGCCTCTCTTCATTCGTTTCTCTGCTTCAGTGCAAAGCCAAACAAGCCAGCCATTAAGTTGAGCATATAGTGCAGGAAGTGGGCCTTCGGGCCAGGCAGTACTGTTTACAAGAAGCTTGTCAGGTTTCAGCAGTGCTTTGAAGTGAGCAGCACAGGAGACTGTCTGTCACTAAGCAAAGGCCCAGCTCTGCACCACTGACTCACTCACATTCCCCCCATTCATCTGAGTGGAGAGAGAGGGAGGGAGGGAGGGTGGAGGCAGAGGGGGTGTAAAAGGGCAGAGTAGAAGAGACACAGGTAGATTTATGGTTTCCCCCCCTTAAAGTTTCTGTTCTTACCTTTAATCACTCTTGCCCATCTGTTACAACAACCTCTCTTTATTTAACCTTGTTGGGGATATAAAGACAAACATCATCCTCCTCAGATATAAGAGAATTCCACTAGTAGAAAGAGCACGCGCTCCTGACTGACAGGAATATTACCCAGATAGGTACAACCTAATATAAAGAGCATATAAATGCAACAGTATGAATGCATACACAGTACAGTATGCACATACTTTTCTCAAATGCCTCCTTCTGGGATAGAGCCTCTGCTCTGAGGCAAGAGGATCAACTTTCTCATACACATCCATCTACTTCATGACATCACTGCAGAGAAGATTCGGTTTCAGCTATGAACAGCTTGGGGGATTCCAACTTGCTACAATGCACAGAGGTTCAAGAGAAGTAATGCCGCAGCAAATCTGAATATTTTTCTTTTCCCTACACCAAACAGGCAGGCAAGAACCTTTTCACACCCATTCAACAGCACAGCTTTTCTTGCCAGATGATTCCTATTGGTTTAACTGAACCCTCTCACACAACAGGCAAGAAAATGTTTCTTGTTTTGTTCTGCACCTAAAGGCAATGTTAGTCTGCCTGTGTGAAGAAGATCCCCACCACATTCTGACAGGGTGGTATTAGTTTCTCAGACATAAAACACACAGTTGTTAAATATTTATGAATATAGTGACAGAGTAAGTGATTAACAGGAGAAGTGTGTTTAATTCCCAGCCTCAGTATAAACACATTCCTTGTACTTCCCCAAGGGATAGCTTTGTGTAAGTGGCTAATTTCCATCAAGAATTCCAATAATCACTTTAACTGTTGCCTGTCAGTCTGAGGCTGCAAATGTTCAGGTGTGATACAGCCCTCACCTAATCCCTTGAGAAAACATCATAGCTGTCCATTAATCAAAGAAAATAACCTGTTAACAATAGAATTTAATAATTAAAACAATACTGAACACACACAAGGGCAAAAAAAGATGAATGAAGAGACTCGACACATGTTTTTGGTCAACTAAGAGTAATGGTACAATGTTCCAATCTATAACTGTAAATAACAGAAAAGAACATTAAAAACAACAAAAAAACAAACATGTCTCGGTCTGGGCTTGTGGTATTTTTACAGTGCAAAATTCTGTAGATTGAATACACGGGCAGATAAGGTAAAGTATTTACTTTTTTAATACAATTATAAAATTTCATGTTTTTACAAATACTATTTACAGTTTTGTTAATTTGAACATGAAATGTTTACAGGAGTAAAAGAAAAAAAGTCTGTCAGTCATTCCTTTGTGTTCTTGGCTGCTAGATCATCCTTCCCCTGAATTTATGTCGGCTTTAAGAAATTAGCCAGAGAGTGTGAGGAGAGCATTTTGGCCCATGGCATCCATAGCCACGATTATTTGTTCAGACAGTCAGGTTGAGTCTGTATTTATCCAGCTTGTGTTTTTTGTCAAAACCCAACCCTCAGTTTGGCATGCAAGTGTGACTACAAAGCTGAGGCAAACACAAATGCTATAGCTACTCTCTGTGCTACTTACCTATTAAATGAGGTATAGGTAACAGAACAAATAATAACCCCAGCAACATTAAGATATGCCTTCAGTCTACACAGCAGTCTCTCCGTGTTTGCCATGTGTCAGCCTTGTGTAGAACTTACGCCAGGAGTGCAGAGTTTTCCCAGACCAGATCCAGAAACCAGAGGTGATGCCCACTATCAGTGTCATCAGGTATTTGATCATGTAGACAGTGAAGTCTGGTGTCATATAGGGTCCAGTATACCTAGGGCATTCAATGGCTAGGCTCCTGCAGTTATGGCTGATCCAGTTGTGCTCCCAGTGGGGACGAAAGGCCTGCTCGTAGAAGAAGCACGCAATAACAATAGTGGCAGGGACGGTGTAGAGCACGCTGAATACCCCAATCCGCACCATCAGTCGCTCCAGCTTCTCTGTCTTGGTGCCGTCATGTTTCATGATGGTGCGGATTCTGAACAGTGACACAAAGCCAGCCAGCAAGAAAGAGGTGCCGATGAAAAGATAAATGAACAGAGGGGCTAACACAAAGCCCCGCAGAGGGTCCAGGTTGCTGAGACTCACAAAGCAGACGCCGCTGAGCACATCACCTTCAATCTGCCCAATGGCCAGGATGCTAATAGTCTTGATAGCTGGCACTGCCCAGGCTGCCAGGTGAAAATACTGGGAGTTAGCCTCAATGGCCTCATGACCCCATTTCATACCTGCAGCCAGGAACCAGGTGAGAGACAGGATGACCCACCATATGGAGCTGGCCATGCTGAAGAAATAGAGCATCATGAAGAGGATGGTACAACCCTCCTTTTTGGTGCCTTGGACTATGGTCTTGTAGGCATCAGGCCGGAATCTGTCATTGCACACCACTCTGTCCCCGAGGAAGTAGCCTGCTATGTAGGCAATGGACACCATGGTGTAGCAGCCAGATAAGAAGATGATGGGTCGCTCAGGGTATCTGAAGCGCTCCATGTCAACTAAGTAAGTGGTTACCGTGAATAATGTAGACGCACAACAAAGCACAGACCAGACCAAAATCCATATGCGGGAGAAATGAATCTCTTTATCACTGAAAAACATCTTCCCACCACTCTTGGATGACTCACAGGGAGCGGCGCAGTCCTTCTCCTCTAAAAACTTATAATTCAAATACGGGGGAACGGTGAGAACAGACGGGCAACGGAATTTCCGTTCGTGTAGCGGGGTCATGGGGAGATCGTACGTCTCCGGAACAGCCATAAGCGGAGGGACGGTGGCGACAGAGGAGTCGTTCTGGCCCACACAAAGTTGTCCATCTCCCAGCACAGGGAAGTTCTCGCAGCGAAGCCTTTCCGGCCACTGGAAGCCAAACTTGTTCATGAGAGCCTCGCAGCCCTGTTTGGCCCTCTCACAAATCGACCTGCATGGGGGGATGGCTTTCTCCAGAACAGTGCAAACAGGCGCATACATTGAACACAGGAAGAATTTCAGCTCCGGGGAGCACTGTACCTTCACGAGTGGGTAAAACTGGTGCACCTCGAGCCCTGCGTCCTCCTGGTTGTGATGACCCACTAAATTGGGCATGATGGTTTGGTTATAGGCTATGTCCGTGCACAGAGGTATCGAAATCGGCTGACAAAATCCATGTTCCGGATAAACTATCCCGTCGTACTGTGCTGATATCAACAGAGGCAGCAGGACCACAATAGACCAAGGCTTGCAAAAAGCCATCTTCTAAAGTTCAGGACAACTTCAGCCTGATTAAGTTGCTGTAAACTGATCTAGTAAGCCCCTCTGTAGTATCACTTCTCCAGCAACTCTCTAAAAGAAAAATGTTGCTGCTCTCTTTGTTGCTCAGCTTGAACTCTGCTGGCTGACTTTTTTTCCCTTCCAAAAACTCCCAATTCCTTTCAAGTAAACCATAGTAAGAAATAAGCCACAACATCCGGTTAAATCCTTCAAAATAAAACAATAATAATAATAATACTACCACTACTTGTAATACCCACCATGGGTACGGAAGGCTGACACCCTACTTTTTAAGATTAAGCTTAAAAATTTCCTTTTTTGATAAAGCTTGTTAGGACTGGAACTATCTATGCTGCTTGCCTGAAGTCCCAGGCTGCTGTGGGTGTTATACTACCACTACTTCTCTCCTTGCATTTATATCACTATCACTTTTATATTTCATGATACAATACAAAGACACACATGTATTTATCAGAAATGGATAATAGTTCCAAATAAAAGTTAATGATGATCCTGATAGGCCAGGGGTCTCAAACCAGTGGCTCTGGAGCCATATTGGAATCAGAATCAGAATAACTTTATTGTTCCCCACATTAAATTTGTGTTGGACAACAGTGCCTAGAACTCCCCAAGTAACATGGGGCTCTTTTGCTCATCCCCTGTGGCTCCCTATGACTTTGACAAAAAAAAAATTGATGAATATGAAAATGATCCTCTTAATTTTGGATGTAATCATGGCTACTCCTGAGTCCTCTTAGCTATGAACTCCAAAACCCCCCAAAATAAGTTGTGTCAAACAGAGTTAATTATCCTTTTTAACAGTTCACGGACAAATTCGTTTGCTTTCACACCCCACGCTGCTGTCTCACTGGTTTGCTTGATCTGTTGCTGGACTTCAGTCAAAATAATTGAAACTGTCCTAGTTTTGCTTACTTTCAATATTTTGAAAGATATGAGGCTGCTTTTTAAAAAATTATTATCTTACCTTATCTTACCTTTTAATTGGATTCATTTGCACAAACACAGGTTGGACTCAAGCAGCCTGCAGCCTGCTATTTTAAAGTGGGTCTATATATCTATATTGTGGGTGTATCCCTCCACTTCACAATTGTTTGATTTCATGCTTGTAAAATAAGTAAATCAGTTCTTTTTTTAAAGCTATTGTGGTTCTGTGATTTTATAAATTCAACAAAAACATAGTTAGTTGTAAGAAAAATGAAAAGTTAAAGTTCTAAAAATTCCTAAATATAGCCAAATGCAGAACAATGGCAAAAGATCTTATTACAGCTTTTAGTCATGTTATACTTATTGGGCTGTGCCACCTTAAGATAAAATAAGCTATACTTTATTTATCTCAAAGCTGGGAAATTATTTTGTTACATCAGTTTTTATTAAGTTAAACACAACTTATAATAAATACCTTAAATAAGTGGGCATAAGGTGCACATATGTTTTGCAGCTCCATACAGACTTTATGGCTCTAGAATTGCTTAAAAAATTGCCCTTTTGACAGTAAAGGTGGCCGACCCCTTAAGGCCACAATGGAGCGCGTATCTGCTTTTATTTTGAAGGAAAATTTTCTTGTGCATTTCGAAACATTGTCAAATTGACCTCACAGATAGGATTGATGTGGCCAGGCGGACGTTGAACTAATAATGTAGGCCTACATCAGTGGTTCTCAAACTTTTTCTTTTCTGCTGTGCCCCACTACAGAAGAAATAATAAAGGTGCAAAAAAGGTGCAAAAATGCGCACACCACAATTTTATCAATTACAAACAATAAAAAATAAAAAAGAATCATTCAAGTTCAACATAGATGATTAGAGGGACATGTGGCCCATAAACACACACACACACACACACACACACACACACACACACACACACACACACACACACATATATATATGAAAAAATCCCCTCTCGCACCTGCGGGCGGCCTATCCTTCAAGCTCGGGTCCTCTACCAGAAGCCTGGGAGCTTGAAGGTCCTGCA
>VUQH01035328.1:0-17792 GCA_015106775.1 Etroplus canarensis | reverse complement strand
AGTGGCACCATCTCCAGACCGTACATAATGGCTTGTAAACCTTCCTTTTCACTCTTGCTGCTATCCTTCTGTTACAAAGCACCCCTGACACTCATCTCCACCCACTCCACCCTGCCTGCACTCTTGTCTTCACCTCTCTTGTGCTCTGTCCTTTGCTCTGGATGGTTGATCCCAAGTATTTAAACTCCTCCACCTTCACTACCTCTACTCCTTGCATCTTCATCATTCCACCCGCCTCCCTCGCATTTATGCACATGTACTCTGTCTTGCTTCTACTGACTTTCATTCCCCTTCTCTCCAGTGCATACCTCCACCTCTCTAGGCTCTCTTCCACCCCCTCCCTACTCTCACTACAGATCTCAGTGTTAGGGAAATGTCTCTGCTGCCTCCTCCAATCACACACACATAATGCATAAATACTGACACACACACACACACACACACATAGAATGTACCTTCAGCTGCCAGATGGCCTTCCTGACACAACACTCCATAGTGAGAGGGGATTGTGGCCCCTCCTGGAATTGAACCAGGGACCTTTTGTTTGTGAGGGAAATACGTAAACCACTACATTACGGGGACACTTAAGCAAACACATGTAATGTAAAGGATATTTAAAATCTACACATTCACTTGAGTCTCTCCACACAATGTACAAAGCTGCATTTATCTGTGATGCACATGCATCCAGTGACAGTACAAAAATAAAACATTTTGAGTGGCAGGCTAAAACCCAGAGTGGCACAGACCTGCTTCTATGTGGCAAAAAGACACAAAGACAAGGAGAAGCTCATTGTCTGTCTGCCAGTTCAATCAGGTTAGCATTGAAATGGAGGGAACTTTGCATAATATTTTATTTTATTTTCTCTAAACTAAATACTCTTGGTGAACTATCCTGATATAAATTTCAGGATTCCAAATAGCATACCTGAGTGATCCTTTTTATTGATCCAGTGATTTTTATTTAAGAAAAAAATCACTTTATTCATTAGCTGAGCAGAAAGTTATCCAAAAAAAAAATTAAAACATAAAAATAAATGTTCTAAATGAAAATAAAATTATTAAGTTACTTTGAGGCCAATTAACATTTTGTGACTTGCAAATAAACCCCCTGCACAACCACAGTGAGAGACAGTAAGTCAGATTCATTCTCAGTGAGTGATGGACTCTGCCAGGGCTGCCCTTTGTCACCAATTCTGTTCATAAATTTTATGGAGAAAATTTCTAAGCACAGCAAAGGAGTGGAGGTTGTTGGCTTCCGTGGCCTGAGGATCTCATCTCTGCTTTTCGTAGACGATGTGGTCCTGTTGGCTTCATCAGGCCATGACCTCCAGCTTGCTTTGGAGCACTTTGTAGCCGAGTGTAGAGCAGCTGGGAGAATTAGCACTTCCAAGTCTGAGCCCATGGCTCTAAGCTCAAAAAGGGTGGTGAGCCCACTACAGGTCGGGAGCAAGTTGCTGCCCCAAGTGGAGGAGTACAAGTATCTTGGGGTCTTGTTAACGAGTGAGGAGAGAGTGGAGCGGGAGATTGACAGACAGATTGGTGCAGCGATGCGGACACTGTACTGGCCTGTCATGGTGAAGAGAGCGCGGAGTGTGAATGTAAAGTTGTCAATTTACTGGTCGATCAGCATTCCCACCCTCACCCATGGTCATGAGCTCTGTGTAGTGACGGAAAGAAAAAGACTGCAGATAAAGGTGGCGGAAATGAGTTTCCTCCAAAGACTGTCTGGGCTTCCTGCTGAAGGGACTAACACTACTTTCACACTGCAAAACTGTCCCGAATCAGATTTTTTTGTCCATATGTGACCCAGATCTGATTTGTCTATGACAGTATGAACAGCACAGATCTGATTTTTTTAAAATTGGATTCAGGCCAATTCCATATGTGGTCCTAAATTGGATGCATATCCGATGTTATTGAAGCACCCTCAGTCTGAACTGTCATGTCATGATTGGACACTGGAAGAGGTGAGTTGTGGCCAGATCAAATGTAAACAATGCACAAAACAAGCATGACAGACAGCGTTGATGGAGCTAGTCACTCAAAAGTAAGTGAGGTTTTACTCACATGCTGACATGCATAGCATCCGTATTTAGTTCCATAAACACAGCATGCAGCGTGTGACATCACGCTTGCAACGTCACTTCAGGACCAGTAACTGTTCACCCTGGAGTTTGATGGCGGTCACATTTAAATCCTAAAGTGAACGACCACTCAAAAAATCTGCTCTCAGCATAAAATTGGAACTATCTGCAGTGGGAACGTAGTATTAGACGAGCGCTACTACTCCTCTGCTTTGAAAGTACAGTAGGCACTTGAGGTGGTTCACACATCTGACTAGGATGCTTTCTGTGCATTTCCTGTCTTAGGGGTTTTTGGGTTCTGGAGAGATTACACCTCTCGGCTGACTAGAGGATGTGGCCAAGGCGACTGAGGTCTGGGCATCTCTGCTTTGACTGCCACCCCATGACCTGGACCCTGAAAAGCAAAAAAAAAATGGATGGACAGAAGGATGGAGCAAAAAAAAACCTGAAATGTTTCACACTGCAATCAATCACATAAGAACACAAAGAAGAACTGAAATGTATAAAGCAATAATTATGACTAATAGCCTTAACTTTTGGCTTTACACATATCAGTCTTTTGTGGTAAAACTGTGATACAGTCTGATTTGGGGCGACACTAATACTGTGGGCCAAAACCACAGTATTACTGTTGCCCATGGCATCACAAAGCAAAAATCATATGAATCATTTTTTTCTGAACATTCAGAGGTCAGTGGACTTCAGAGGCTTGAGCAGTCTTCATATTTGAACCCAGTACACACCTTCAGTGGTAAAGCGGGAGAATGCATGAATATTTAGCTAAAAAACCTACAGAACATATTTAATGTTATCGTATCAACATACAGCAGAATTTCAAAGGAATCTGTCCAGCATCTTGTGCAATAAATGCTAGGAAGACATAAGGTGAACACTGGTGTTCTTAAGAAAACGCTTAGTAAAAGTATATTGTGCCAGTCGGACTGATTCTCAGTTTTGACTCAAAATCTTAGTTCTGTATGCCAAGTCGAAAAAGAAAATAAATATATACTACATGAGTCACAAGAGTGTGACTCACAAGGGATCTGAAGTATTTTGTTAAAAAGCAAGTTTGTAGCTGTGAAGCATGAAATGCTGACTGACATAGAAGGCACCAGATCAGGAGATGGGATTTGGGATAGTGCCACAGCAGAAGTGCTTGATATGTGTTTGATGTGTGTCACAAAAACAGCTAGCTTTTTCTTTTGTCACTATTTTATTTTGATTATTGCTATTTCAGTTTTAAAAGTAGCCCCATTTGAAGGGACACCGTAAGAATACCTTTTGTCAAAATGTTCACTCTATCAGATGGTACAAGCTTCAGTCTTGATTGAGATTTCTCTGACACGTTGTTTTCTCTCTCTCTCTCTCTCTCTCTCTCTCTCTCTCTCTGTCATCAGGAGTGTCTTGACTGCTGACTGGCTGTATTGTCTAATGGGAGGCACCAAATGCCATATCAGCAAGCGGCTCAAACTCTATTGGCAGGTGTGTAGGACAGATGGGCAGATGAGTGCGAACGCGTGAATGATTATTGGCTAAAGGACTTGCCGACTGGGGTCTTCACCAGCCTATCAATCAGGGCTGTTTAGCAACCTCTGGTTTCAGCATAAGGCCTGCTAAAGTGATTATAATGAACCCACAAGGGCAAAGCTGGAGTGTTTGTCTTTTCGTGACCACAGACTTGACTTATCCTTATAGATCAAACAGCAAAGCACACAAAATCACATATTACCCAGTATCTCTCCAAATTAATACCTGACAGTGGCTTTTAAATCTCGGACTCTACATCAACTACATGATATAAATAATTGTTGTAGCAGTCATCTCTTTACGGAAAACAAGAGAAGTCTGTAATTCCAGTAAAAAAATGATAAAGGATAAAGACAAAATACAGAAACACCATTACATGAATTTCAAATTATTAACAAACAGGTCATTAAATGAGCCAAATATTCAAAATAAATTTAGGTATTAATAAATCATAAAAGTTGACAAATTGTACACCACTTGATTCGAGAGCTTTAGCAGCAATGACTTGCAGTAACGATTTTCTGTATGACTTTATCAGTGTTTCACATCATTACGGAGTAATTCTGGCCCACTCTTCTTCACAGTGTTACATCTTTGAGGTTTATGGGCATTTGTTTATGCACGCCTCTCTTAAGGTTCTGCTACAGAATTTCAATCAAGTTGAGGGCTGGGCTTTGAATGAACCATTGTAACACCTGAGATGTAGCTTTATTTTTTAACTTTCTCCTTGCATTGAATGGTCTGACCTGAGTCTGGCTGAATTCACTGGGATGTCCAGGCTTGGGAAGATTGGCAATTGTCTTCAGTGTTTTCTACCTGTGAATAATCTTTCTCACTATAGAATGATGGACTCCAAATTGCAAGGAAACTACCTTGTACCACTTCTGAGATTGATGGAAGGCAACCATTGCTCCTCTAAGGTAATTTGCTGATGTCTTTCCTCCTTGGCACTGTGTTAACAAACACCTGAATGCTCTCTCTCTCTCTCTCTCTCTCTCTCTCTCTCTCTCTCCCCCCCATCTTTATTGTTCTTATTCATATTTATTGATTAAAGTCTAACATTCTATTAAAATAACATAGCATTTTTAGAAGAGTTTTACCCATTTTCCTTTTTGTTGTCAGTAGTGAGGCCAACTCCCCAAAAGTGCACAAAACGCGATTAAAAGCCTTTAAAGCAGCTTTTATAGACCTAAACCCACTACATAATCCATACTTAGAAAAGAAAATGCAATGCATCTTTTAATAAACACTCTTTCAATTCAATGAAAGCTCAGTAAGCTTCTAAGCAATCATCCCTTTCAATACCTTTGATGAAGGTATGGCAACAATTTATTTTTTTCTAAAAGTTCCTCTTCATCTTTGATGACTTTGTTCCTTTCAGACTGACAACGCCTGATGAATGATATATATAAAATATCACACAGATTCAAAGAGACAAAGGGTTGATTCAATGTCTCTGGTAAAGCTGCTTTCTGAGTTCTCTTTTCTTCTGGGCTGGCATGCTGTTTGATGGAGAACACTGAGGCAGGCATAATTTGTTTGTCATCTGGATTGATCAGACCACTGAAAGCATATTGAGTTGTTGAAATTTAAAGTGTTCTTTTGGTTTGGTCACTGCTTAAATTGCCGATTTTCATGAATACTGCAGGGAAAGCGAAAACCCACCATGGCACAAGCCAGTGTATTCCTAGTGCTAGTCCCAAGCCCAGATAAATGTCAAGGATTGCATCAGGAGGGCATCCAGTGTAAAATCTTTGCCAAATCAAATATGCAGCTTTATAATAATCCAACAATCTGATGCAAGTGCATGAATCCAAGGCAGAGAGTGGGTCAGGCAGGTTCCAAGTATTCAAGAGTGAAACAGAGGTTCTGAAGGAAAGGCACAGAAGAATGAGTAGGTGGTGATGTGGCTAGGAAGAATCAGATGGTAGCCTGTATGATGACTTTGGAAATAAAGAAGAGGAAGCAAGTGAAATCAGAGCCAAGAATTTACCGGTGGAAGTTGAAGAATGAAGAATGAAAAATGTTGTGCAGAATTCAGGGATTGGATAAAAAAAAGTCTCTGGGTGGTAGTGAAGAGTTACCAGATGACTGGGAAAAGCATAGGTGAGGTGGTGAAGGAGATGGTCAAGAAGGTATGTAATTTCTCCTCTGTACAAAAGAAAGAAGACAAGAAGACTTGATGGTGGAATGAGGTACTACAGGAAAGTATTCAAAGGAAGAAGCTGGCAAAGAAAAAATGGGAGAGTCAGGGAGTTGAAGAAAGTAGAGTAGTAGAGTCTAGGTGCACAGAAAAGGGAGAAGTGGCAAAGGCAAAAGAAAAGGCTTATAGTGAACTGTATGAGAGGCTGGACACCAAGGAAGGAGAGAAGGACTTATATTATTTGGACAGAGAGAGACCAAGCTGAAAATGTTGAAGAAAGTGCTTTGAGAAAATGGAAGTAGTACTTTGAATAGCTGATGAAAATGAGAGAGCGGAGAACAGGTGGAGGAAAGACAGTGAATAGAGAAGTGCAGGAAGTTCAGGAATCAGGAAGTGCAGAGTATTAGTAAGGAGGAAGTTAGGGGAGCTACTGTATGAAGATGATGTGAAGAGTGGAAAGGCCAAGAAAGAATGGAATGTTTGTTTTGAGAATTCTGATGAAGTATAGAGAAGGTCAGGAGTTACATTGTGTCTTCATGTATCTAGAGAAAGCATATGTTGCATAGAGAGGAACTGTAGTATTGTATAAGTCAGGAGTGGTAGAGAAGTGAGAACATCAAGACAGTGGTAAGGTATGCAGTAGGCATGACCGGTGAGTTCAAGGTGGGGGTGGGATTACATAAGGGATCGGCTCTGAGCCCCTTCATGTTTGCAGTGGTGATGGACAGATTGACAGATGAGGTCAAGCAAGAGTCTCTGTGGACTGTGATATTTCCAGACAACATTGTGATCTGTATTGAGAGTAGGGAGCAGGTGGAAGAGAGCCTGGAGAGGTGGAGGTATGCACTGGAGAGAAGAGGAATGAAAGTCAGTAGAAGCAAGATAGAATACGTGTGTGAATGAGAGTGAGGCAGGAGGAATGGTAAAGATGCAAAGAAGAAAGATAGTGAAGGTGGAGGAGTTTAAATACCTGTAGTCAACCATCCAAAGAAACAAAAAGAAGTGAAGAAGACAGTACAGACAGGCAGGAGTGGAAGGAGAGAAGTGTCAGGGGTGCTTTGTGATTGAAGCAAAGAAGCAAAACTGAAAGGGAAGGTTTACATGATGGTAGTGAGACCTGCTATGATGTATGGTTGGGTGATGGTGGCACTGATACAAAGGCATGAAACAGAGGTGAGAGTGAAAGAGTCAAAGATGTTGAGATTTTCACTGGCAGTGACCAGGATGGACAGGATGAGAAATGTGTACATTGGATGGACACCTCAGGTTAAATGGTTTGGATATAAAGTCAAAGATTCAAGGCTGAGATGGTTTGGACATATTCAGAGGAGGAATGATGGATATATTGGACAAAGGATGTTGGAGATGGAGCTGCTAGGCAGGAGGAAAATATGAAGACCAAAGAGACGGTAGTTAAATGTAATGAAGAAGGACATGCAGAGGGTTGGTGTGACAGAGGAGGATGCAAGAGATAGGGTGAGATGAAGGCAGATGATCAACTGTGGTGCAGTTGAAAGAAGATAACTGTGGGGAAATCAATGTGTACTGAATTTTGGACAGCTCGGAATATAAATATTTCTACTTCATAATAACAGATCAGGAATATTTGGAATAGGTGTACTGTGAAAAAGGTGTCTTAATATATATTGAATGACAAGTAAAATTGAACCAACAACAAATGATAAATACAATAATGCAAGAAGATGTACACAGTCTGAGCATATGGTTTAAAGTAACTCTGGTTTATATTTAGGTTAATAGCATGTTTGCATCATGGCAGCACTGGATTTGCATGATTTGTACAGAAGTGTAATGATGTGTCTAGGTATTGAATTTGGAGGAATAGCCCAACTGTTATTCCATCTGGCTCTAATTTTTATATCCAGTCTGAATGTGAGTATAGCAGATATACCATACAAAGATTCACTGTGATACACAGAATTGTGGAAACTAGTCTGCTTTGTGCATACACTACTGCTCAAAAGTTTGGGATCACTCACAAATTTTATTGTTTTCCAAGGGAAAACACATTTTCATGCAGTTCACAAGCAATTTTATCAATTTCACCAACAACTAAAATTAATCAGATGATTTTTGAAGAATATTCTATATTTTTGCATACAGGCCTATTATACGCAACTGTCAGTCCAAGTTAATCATTTTTAAGGCTAATTGATTATTTGAAGATCCTTTTGGAATTGTGTTGCGCAGATAAAAAAAGGAAGCAAAAAAGGAGCATGACATTCTTCAAGTTAGTTTGGTAACTGGAAGACCAGCAGTTGTTTATTTATTTACTGGCTCAAAATGGCCAGAAAGAAAGAAACTTTCTTTAGAGACCCATCTTGTTGTGCTCAGAAAGGAAGGCTATTGAATGTGAGAAATTGCAAGGAAACTTTAAAATCTCTTACCATGCTGTTAACTACTCCTTTCAGAGAGCAGCAAAAACAGACTCTAACAAGACAAAAAAAAAAGGAGTGGGAGGTCCCAATGCATGACTGTGCAAGAAGACACATATCTGAGAGTGTGTCGTTTAAGATAAATATGCCTCACAGGTCATCAGCTGGCAGCTGCACGAAATAGTCACACACAAGTGTCAGCATCAGCAGTGAAGAGGCAACTTCAGGATGCTGAACTTTGTGGCAGAATTGAACCCTATTGAGCTGTTGTGGGAGCAGCTTGATTGTATGGTACAGAGGAAGACTTCATCAAGCTAATCCATCTTATGGGAGGTGCTCCAAGAAGCATGGGGTGAAATCTCATCAGATTTCCTTAAAGCATTCACAGCTAGACAGCTAAGATCTCCCAGCCTGTAACTGCTGCAAAAGGTTGTTTTATTGATGAAGGCAAAGTTTAAAGAAAACATTAATTATTTCCATTAAAATCATTATTTCTAACGCTGACAGTGTCAGCATGTCCTGTTCATTTGCTGTATTTCCTTTTCAGTCTGATTTCATGTGTGTTTTCAAGGAAAAATAGAGGATTTCTGAGTGATCCCAATATTTTGAACAGTACTGTATATTTGACAAGATAACATTTGATTCTCCCTGATACACTAGCTTTGCAGGTAATGTATCAAGGAGGATCAAAAGTAGAGATTGTGCACTGAAATTTTGAAAGAAGATATAGCATATTTCTGAGAGAAAGTATTTATTTGATCTACAAATCTAGAAGCCCCCACTTTAGCAAAAAGAATCCCTGCAGCCATTTTACACAACTGTGCACCTCCCATTGGCTTCCAAAACTTCAGTAACACTTACGTGCTAAATTCCTTCAGTTCTTTTAGATTTTTCGGCCATATACTGTTTAGAGCCCCTCCATAACATTTCATTGAATCCACTTTAACTTTCAGACAGAAGGCCTCACATTATCTTCAAGTACTCTGATATCCTGAAGAATTCAACTTAAGTCAAGTAGCTCTTTATTGTCATTTCAAGCATGCACGGGTGAGGCATAAAACAAAATAACATTTCCCAGGACTGTGGTGCTACGTACACAGCTAAGAAACACACACAACTAAGAAACATACTAATGCAAACATAGACAAACAATGCAAAAGAGGACATTTAACAAAAAAGGTAATGACCAAAAAGGCAATGGCAAACTGTGGTGACCTTTATGCAGTCCCAGTGAGAAATAGTGAGAATGATATTAAGAAAAAAAAAAGTGTAGAAAGTCCCATAAGATGAATATTATTAAATATTAGAGAAAGAAATATTTGACAATATTTACATATAAACAGTGTTGTATTGACTAGGAATGTGGGAATGTCTTCATTGGAGGGTGTTTGTTAATGTGTGTGTCCCTGACTATTGAGCTGTCTGATGGCTTGTGGAAAGAAAATGTCACACAGCAAGGGCCCAAATTCTTCGTTACCTCTTGCCAGATGGCAGGAGGGTGAAGAGTTTGTGTGAGTGGTGTAGTGAGGTCAGAGACAATGCTCAGTGCTTTACGAATGCAGCATGTGTAATAAATGTCCTGTGTCATCTGTTGAGGCGATACACAAAATGTAGAGGGTCCAGTGAGGGTGACAGCAGGGACACAAGCCTTTTGAAGCACTTCATACTGATGAGTGTGAGAGCAACAGGACAGTAGTCATTGAAGCAGGACACTGATGACTTCTTTGGCACTGGAACGATAGTGGTGTCCTTTAAGCATGTTGGAACAATGGCGCTGCTCAGCGAGATGTTAAAGACGTCTGTAAAAACATCTGCCAGCTGGTCTGCATGTTCTCTAAGCACTCTCCCGACAGCTTTCCATGGGTTGACACTGCAGAGAGTTTTCCTCACATCAGCCATGGTCAAACACAGCATCTGGTTGTTAAGAGGAGGGCTGGTCGTCCATATCTTCTAAAAGTTATTCAGTTCATCTGGTAGGAAGGCATTACCACGGCAGGCACATGTTGTCGTCCTGTAATTGGTAATGGCCTGGATGCCCTGCCGCATGCGCTGCATGTCACCTCTGTCCTTAAAGAAGTTCTGGCCGTGTGCACTTTTTGCTGCTCTGATGGCCCAATATAGTTTCTGTTCTTAGGGCCGCCTTGTCACCTGCTCTGAAGGCAGAGTCTCAGGTCCTCAGCAGCTCACATATCTCTGCAGTCATGCACAGCTTCTGGTTGTTGTATGTGATGATTTTTTTTGAAGGTGGTGATGATGTGACTGGTCACTGATGGAGTGTACTACTCCAAGCTGGTGTTGTCACCATCAGCTGCAGCCTCCCAAAGCATATGCTAGTTAGTGTGCTCAAAACAGACCTGAAGAGCAGAGAAGGCTCTTGCTGGCCAGGTTCTCACGTGCTTCAGAACCAGTTTAGAGTGGTTCTGAAGCAGTGTATGCTGGGATGAGCATTACAGAGATATGGTCTGAGTAGCCAAAGTGGGGATGGACTCTGTTTGTGTTTGTGTAAAGAAAATCCAGTGGGTTTTGCCCCTGGTAGGAAAGTCCACATGCTGATGGAATTTCGGTAGATCTGATTTGAGATTTGAACTCTCCGGCCACAATAGACAGTCAACAACTGTGTTTTGAAAGTCACTGATAGCCCGTATAGTCCACAGAGTGGTTCCTTGGCTTCCGTGCTGGGGGGAATATAAACTCTGATTAGGAGCACAGTGTTAAGTTCCCCTGGTAATAAAATGGTCTACATCTAACCATCACAAACTATCAACAATGAGCAATAGCTAGAGACAGCACAGAGTTCTTGCACCATACCATGATTATGTAAATACACAAGCCACTGCCATGGGTCCTACTGCTCAGAGCTGCATTTCTGTCAGCCCAAAATGCAGTGAGCCCATTGAGCTGAATGGCAGCATCCAAAGCCACATCTCTGTGAAAACAAACACACAGCAGGCTCTGAACTCACACTGGGTAGTCCGCTTTATTGTCCAGGGAACGGGCAAAGATGAATGGATAGGAGGGCTGGTTGGCCGGCATTAGCTTCTAGCCTTGCATGGATCTGTCCATTTGCCACACTTTTGCATCCTCACATGCTGCTTACGATGGTCCCTCCCCCAGCCATTGGCATCAGGTGACACTGAGGTCTGGAAGTCTGGTCTCCACAGCAAGCCAAGAACATGGAACGTCTTCAGTAGATCATCCTGTAGCTCAGTCCTTGGATGAGCTCTGTCATGTAGAAGTGTGTTTTCCATCTCTGTCTAAAAGTTACAATAACACAAAATGAAATGCACAAAATAAGAGTAACCACATCAAATAACTGGATTTTTAACCAGTGTACAATAATAGCATTCAACTCCCTTTGACTCTCCAAGGGGTCACCACAGCAGACTGGAAATTTGGCAGAGGTTTTACACCAAATGCCCTTCCTGATACAACTCCCCACAGTGAGAGGGATTTGTGTCTCCCACCTGGAATTCAACCAGGGGCCTTGAAAGGCAAATGTGTAAACCACTAATTAGGTCTAATTTCTTTACAAATACTTCTGTATCATTCCATTTTACATGATTACAAAAAGCTAAATAGCCACAAAATGGAAACATTTCAGGCCGACTTCAACTTCCAAGTTGTCCTGTCTAAGTTAAGAGTCTCAAACCTGCAGTTCCAGAGCTGAATGTGGTTCTTTTTCCCATCTCTAGTGGCTCCCTGTGGTTTTGACAGAAAATTAATTTGTTTGCTTTCGCTCCCAAAACTATTATGCTTGGGCTGCACCAAGAAAGCACTGAAACAGTCATGTGGAAAGACATTTCCACAAGAAGCACACTGCATTTGCTGAAAAGTATAAAATAGTTAAACATATTACTTTTCCACAAAACCAAGGTCTGGAAGTGGTCTTCAAAGTAGGCCTATGCATCAGTGTTTGTCTTGGTTCAAAATGGGTCTTTGGATGACTATGCATGTACATGTAAGCACAGTTGGTGTGCATGTAGTTAAGACAATGGGTCTGTGTTTCCTGAATTTAAAGAAGTCTGTTAGTATTTCTGCCCTGTTGTAACCTTATATTTGAGCTTAAATTAAATGGTGATTTTCCTTTGGTAAAAGGTCAAAACCTCTTCGGGAGGTTACAGAAAAACCCAGAGCGTGATAATAGATATTCCTTCACTTCACTTTTTTTTCTATTTTTTTTTTTCATTAAAACTAAATGCTAAAGTAAACAGTTTTAATGATGTTTGTACAAGAATTTTATAAATGCAACACAAAAGGCTATTATTGTGATGGAAATGCAAACAGCCACTGCCGAGTAGTCACATGTGGTAAAAGATCTGAATGATTTATTTAATCTCTTATTAATGTTAATGATAAACTGAATGACACTTGATGGGCTGTGTCACACTCACTTCAAGGCTCAAATACATTGTGTGGTTTCATACAGATCAAAAAAATGCCTCTTTTGACAGTAAATGTTGCAGATTTCTGACCTAAGAAGAGGACTATGAACAGTCCATATCTCCTGCAGAAGACTCCTCAGCTTAACTTATAAGACAGCATTAAAGGTAAATCAACAGAAGGTTGATATCCTGGAAAGAAGAACCCAAAGACATGTTTGAAGGTCTAAGGATAAAGTTTAGTTTAAGATGTTATGACAGTATCAAATGAACAGGTCAATGAAATTCTTCAAGATTTCTATGCCACTGCTCAAACAGTTAAAGCACCAAGTTGGTCTCCGTGCTGGACTTAACCGTTAAATGACCTTCGACTTAGTTTACAACTTGCAACAGTGTATTCACCGGTGAAAACCCTTAGGATGTGACATGACAGTTCATCATGCACCAAGTTTCAGAAGATGACTTCAAAGCAAGAACAGTGGAGCTGGATCCCAACACTCTGGAGGGGGTAGCTACACTTGGGGCACAGGACTATAGGCAATTTCACCATCAAAAGAGAAGAAAATGGGCTTAATTATGCAACACGGGCATTCAATGAGCATTCAAAGAATCACAATGAGAGGAGAGAGTACGTCAGGCATGTATGAACAGCCTGACAATCCTCTCTGCCCTCTTTCATCCTGATAGAAATAAGTGTCTCTTGAAAACAAAAGTGATCTGCAGTGTTGATGATGGGTCAGTAGTAGCTGGATTGTGGCACCATGGCTTTAACAAAAGAAGATGCAGGTCTTGACTTGATAGAATGACTGTAAGTGGCCATGAGTCCAAAACCTTTTTTTCTTCAGTGCTATTACCAACCAAATCTTAGTGAGGATGTTGCATGAAAAAAAAGTGATGCAACATCCTAGTGGTGTGTTTGTAACTTTAACTGCCCCCTTGTATTGTCCCCATGGGGTCTCCACAGATTAATTTAGCAGAGGTTTAATGCCAGAGGCCATTCCTGACATGACCCTCCGTGGTGAAGATGTCTTAGGTCCCCACCTGGAATTAAACCAAGGGACCTTTCGCTAGCAAGCCAAATGTGTAAACCACTATACTACAGGGGCATATGTCTGTCCTACAGTTTTGTCAGTGTTTGCATAATGAATGGGAATGTGCAAATTAATATAATTAAAACAGAAAATTATGGGGGAAAAAACTATACCAATGGAAAAAATTAAACCTTAATGAATCAGAAGGTTGAATACCAACTGCTTGGCAGGGTACACCCTCGACAGTCCATCACATGGCTAACAACCATGCATGCTTATGCCTTTAGCTAATTAGAACCACAAAGTTACCCCGTATGCATGTCAATGGAGGAAACTTGCTAGCTGCTTTGCTGCTCTAGTTGCTTCTGCATTATTACCAACATTTCGACCCATCATTTTACAATATGTGTGCTAGTATTGGCCCAAATAATCTGGTGTAGTATCTGACATTCCTCATGGCATTTTCACTGTCCGTCCAGCTGCTCTGTATAGTGTTCCAAAGGCCCTCTGCTCAGAATGAAGTTTTGCTTAGTCCTGGCTCTCTTTGAGTTACTTGCTTCATTGAGCCCAACACTGGCAATCTTGGATAATGCAGTCACAAAATAGGTCATTATCTGGTTCACTTAACTCATTCGTGTGAAGAAAATGCAGAGTTGCTACCATAAACACAGCCCTGAATTAGGTACTCCATGAGAAATAAGATGAACCAATGATAATCCCAGAAAGCGACGGCAAAAAAGTGATTTTCAGTTAAATGTGATGTATACTGAAGAGCCTTAATTGAAACAGAAGAAGCAGTAGAAATGAGAGACATAATATCCAAATATTAATAAGTAAAGCTAGACACAAACAGAGTAAAAAGAATTGATCTTTTCTTTCATGTCATGTTATTCATTAGACTTTAATAGACTCATTAGGAGCAGGTCAAGAGTTGACGCTGGGGATTGACAGCTAATAAATTCTGTTTCTCTTCAAATCTTTTGGTAGCAGCCAGCACTGGGTCCACTAAGCAACTGCCTGAGGATATATCGATACAAAATGCAGTCAGAGAAAACGAGTGAGAGTGCTGAGGGTTAACTAAAACAGTGAAGTAGCAGGCTGACAGCTAAATAATGAGCAGAAACTTTCTGCAAAGCAACACAAAGCTGAGGTAAGCTGCAGATTGGGGTGACAATTCTTATTGTCACCTTGTTTTCACATTGTCACTGGAAGTGTTGGTATGATAAAATAAAAAAAAAAATCAAAATTGATTGCATCTACTTGATACTGAGGTTAGCATGCTTCCAACTGCAGGCCCCAAATCACACCAGGACACACTGATTATCTGTTTTAGTGATTCAAACTCCATGAAAATAACAAAACCATGTCTGGCTCTCGATACGTTATTTCAAGCCCTGGGTTCCGACTGAAGCGGTTTAACTTTAAAAACAGCTCATGCATATACACTTTTATTTTATTTTATTGTAAGCTGGTCCCTGCATTTTTGATGTGTTTTGATATGACGTAACCCGAAGTAGAGGGAGCACTGGTGCTGATTTGAGCAGATTTGGTGGTTTGTGTGTTCTGCTTCATAACAGTGTCTCCCAGTGGAATAATGTTGCTCATTAATGTGCTTTTAATGGGTTTTTGGACAACGATGGAGCTTTTGTGACAAAAAAGGAATAAGATATATGAGGCTTTAGATACAAAGACAGCACTTGTTATTAAAAGACATTAATGACTTGAGCCTATATGCTTTTTCATTTTGTTTTCTAAGTGGATAAAATGATATTTACCCACTAGTGGTGTCACTGTGTTGATTCCAACAGTATGTGTCTCTCTGCACTCCATACTGCTGACTGACTGGGGACTCTGGAGAGGGATTTTTATTTATTTTTTTAATAAAATGCTGGGGAGACGAGAAGTTTCAGGATATGTCTTTAGATCTGCCTTTTTTCCCCAACAGAAGTGAAGCTTGCATTTCTGGCAGGCAGTCAGAGGTTCACCTGCCTTGAAAATTAGAAAGAAGAACAAGGCAGAGTGAAAGGACACCCTCAGTGACAGATCTCAAGTTCAGACTGGTTTTTTTTTCCCTCTTGGTTAGCCTTTTCCTTCCTTCTCTGTATCTGAGGCCAGGAAGGGAAGATGGCTGCAACTCTTTGGATAACATGAAGGCTCACTCGATGCTTCCACCTGGAACGTTGCCTTCGCTTTGTGTCCATGACTGTTTTAAGGACAAGTGCCCCTCGGTGTGTGGATGTTTTGTGTTTTCGTCATCCAAGCCTGGTCATTTGCATTTGCTTGATGTGAGATAGTGCCTGGAGAGATTTTAGTGCACGGCACATCAAGAGACTTCTGGTGTGCGCCCTTCTATCCCTCGCCCCCCAACGCCTTCGATCCCAAGTGATTTTTAGGATGCGATAAGCAAGCCCCATTTCCCATAAAATTGGGACATTTTCCAAAATCCAATAAAAACAAAAATCTGTGATGTGAATTCATGTGAACTTTTATTTTAACCAACAAAGAAAAGACTTTCAACAGTTTTAAAGACCAACTTTATTGTATTTTTTTTAAATAGAAAGAGTTTTAGAATTGTGGAGCAGCAACATACTCTACAAAAGTTGGGACAGAGTTGAAATAAGATTGACAACTGCTCAGAATATTCAAGTAGGACCTGTTTGGAAGACTTCACATTAGGCAGGTCAATTGGGAGCAGGTGCTGCATCATGAATGGATATAAAAATAACATTCATCAAAGGTTCAGTCTTTGCAAGCAAGGATGGGTCATGGCTCACCTCTTTGTGACAAAATTCATGAGAAAATTATTAGTCAGTTCAAAAGGAAAATTTCTCAATTCAGGATTGCAGAGAATGTAGGGCTTTTAATATCTACTGTGTGTGTAATACTGTGAATGTTGTTTAAGTACTGTACTTTTCAATGACAATAAAGTTGAATCCAGTCTAAAAGATTAAAAGAATTCAGAGACATCTTTGTGCCAAAAGGCCAAAGTTGGAATCCACTGATGAATGTATGTGATTTTCAAGCCTTCAGGCAATAGTGCCTCAGCAACTGTCATGCTACTGTGACGAATGTAGACATATGGGCTTGGGAGTACTTCAGAAAGCCATTGGCACTTAACCCAGTCCATTGCTGCATCTACGAATGTGGCTTGAAAATGCATTATGCAAGGAAAAAGCCATACATCAAAAAAAAAATGCCTCTGCGTTCTCTGGGCCCAAGCTAATCTTAGATGGACCAAAAGACTGTGGAACTGTGTGGAGTACACATCTGAGCTTGTTTTTGGAAGAAACAAAAGGAGTTCTCTGTGTTCTCTATGTTAAAAAATGAAAATGACCTTGTCATGGATTGGTTTTTCTCAGAGGCATGTCACTTCACCTATGGTCTGCACACACCTGCTTCTCATCTTCATGACCATCCTCTTTTACTGGTTCTTCCTTTTCACCTTCACCAGATTGTCAGCCTACCTCAAAGTGGATTCCTCTGGTGTGTGCTGTACCTGCTGCTGTGATTTTACCCTGGAGAGCTGCCTTGGGTATCATTGATTCAAATATAGACCTGTTTTTACTTATCTCCCTGCAGTCTGGAGAGCCTTGTTCTATTAATACTTAACATAAGCTCTATTAATACTAAACATAAGCTATATGCTAAGGTGCACAAGTCTAATTTTGATGCCATTGCTGTTAATAATTATAAAAAGTATCGAAATATTTTGTCTTCTTTACTCAGGAAAGCCAAACAGATGTACTACAGCAATGTTTTTATTGAAAATGCAAAAAACACGACAGTAATTTGGAATACAATAAGGCAAATAGTTGGAAGCCAAAAGGGAAATGCCAAACAATCTCTGCCAGACAGCATTCGTGTAAAATTAAATGGTCTGTAATGTACTCTGTCTGAGAAAAATGACATTATAAATGGATTAAATAATTATTTTGGTGGTATCAGATCTGATCTTGCTAGTAAAATCAATTCAAATAACTCTGATTTTAACAATTACCTTGGCAAATCTGTTACAAATTCATTTTTTCTTGCCCCCACTGCTCAGTTTGAAATTCAAAAAATTATTTGTAACCTGGATCCTTATAAAGCATGTGGCCAAGATGAAATACCAGCCAGACTTCTCTTAGATGGAGCTGCCACAATATCAAAACCCTTAGAATACATACTGAATCTCTCTTTTCAATCAGGAATTTTTCCAACAGCCCTGAAACTAGCAAAAGTAATACCAG
>VUQH01035325.1:0-16215 GCA_015106775.1 Etroplus canarensis | reverse complement strand
CAACGAGACATTGAACTGCTTGAATTTCAATAAAAAACAGAAAAATTGGGGTGTTCTAAAACTTTTGACCGGTAGTGTATAAGTGAAAGGTTGAGCTGTAAACAGTCCTCCTCCCACCGTGGTTTGTATATTGCACCTGTGTGGTACACCTCTTTTAGGTAAAAGAGGCAAAGGTTACATCTGAGGGCTAAGCTATGAAACAAGCTCAACATAGCCAGGATTTCTTTGAGATAGTTACGTAGCTTCACAAAACTTTAAAGCCCAGTCAGAGAGAATGGATATCTCAATGGTGGTTATCAACTCTCTTTGTTCACCAAGGCTTTCTGCTTCAGGATCAGCTGATACAGAAGAGGTTATTTGACTCTTCATGTGCCGCTTCTTCTGCACAAACTGGATCATTTGAGCACTGTCTTTTCCAATCAAGACATTAACAGAGGAAAGGGTGAACAAGACTAAAATGCAACACTTTTGCTGCAAATAAGACAATAGTAATGCTGCAAAGTATTGCTGACCTTGTGATTTGATCACCACAAGCACACAGAGCAGTAAATTAAATATGTTGACTCAAGTTAATGTGACGTCAGAGCTCTGAAGCTTTAAAATGCATGTATTTTAAGCCTACTCAATTTGTTAAGATCTGACTGTCCCAAGGTCTAATTAAGGAGACACGGAAAACATAAGAACTTATCAAAAAATAAAAGTATTTTTATTTATTGATTGAATATTGTTGATGACTAATAGCCTAGAGATGTAACTGATCAGTTTTTTAATTTGTGTTTGAGTAGTTGCAATTTCAACAGTATAAAAAACTGTCAGCAGATAAGAACCAGACATAAAAAATGACACCTGTTCTACATCATCAGCTGAATACATACAAATTCACTGACAACGTGATGCACAGTTTGCACTGCTGTAGCATTATACTGTAGCAGGGCTGCATTTAGTGGTGCTTGGTGTATAGTGGCACAGCTTAACAAGTTGCATATACCTTCTGCAACTTGTTAAGTGGCACAGCTTAACAAGTTGCATATACCTTCAGCAGAGAATTTACGTGGCACTTAAAGCATATTTTAAATAAACGACAATGAAAAAGTGACACCTGCTTCTGATTTTTTTTAACTGAAACTCTGATGATAACCACCTCTGGACTAGGTTGTACACTCAGTATAAATTACTGCGGTGATCAAAATGGCCCACTGAGACTGATTTCCAAGTCAGGTCACAGAAAGGAGGACGGAGGACAGAAGAGATGACCAAGGACAAGTGAGTGAAATGAGGAAATAAATCCCAGAATATATTTTTTGGTCTTAAGGCTGTTTCAAAAGCCAACTTTAAACCTACTTTTGTTGTTTAGATCCACTATTGTGATGCCACGACCAAAAATATTGCAGTTCCTCTATGTTGGTCAGCTTTTGTCTGAGAGTCCAAAATAGTTCATGGCAGGCGTTCGTTATCTACCCCCATCACCCCTCAGATCAATGCACGGTAATGATATTTCCTTGAATCAATGACATATTTGTATGTTAACTCGCTGAGCCATTTTAAATTGTGCAAATGGTTCTGTTCCTGATATGATTCTGTACAATGTTATGAAGCAATTTTTGCTTCCTAAAAATAACAGAAAACACAGCATTTTGATTACATCTTTATTGAGATGGAAGATATATTTTAGGACAAAATTAAACACTGATTAGCAGTGATGCATGCTGCACAACATTATGAGGTCCTGACTGACACAGACACTTGCATCCCTAACTTTGATTATATCTATTTAGAGTTTTCATTTTATGTTCAACTGACTCATTTTTAATTTTGATTTTGCTTGTTATAATCCACAAAGAATTCATTGCAGACTATAGACACTCCTGGAAGTCCACTTAACCATCCTTATTATCATCCAGACCATGCATCATGTTCTCAACCTTGAAGCATCACTGGGGCTCTAAAAGAAAAGCATTAGGATAAACATTTTGTTTCATAAGATCAAATAGTAATGCCAGACAGTTTTATTATATTTTTTCTTTGTATATTGTGAACAGATTGTACATTTCAGCATTAGGAATGTTCTCACTCTGCAGTTGGCATTACTGGGTTCTCTGTCACATCCAGCAACAACTTATATTTTTATCTTACTTGCTCATCAGACGCGGTCACACAACATTTAATACAACTGATATTTAGAGCTATGAGTGAAGTACTTAACATGACATAGTAATATTATAAATAAATTTTTCTGATTAACCACAATATTTTTAAGTAGGCTCTATAATCACTTGCAAATATTGATGGATGGGTTGGGCTACAAAAGATGTTATTATAAACTGTCTTAAGGAGTGGCTAGTAGTTGTATCAGGTATCACAATACTGGCTTACAGAGCCTCTGAAAATATGGGACTATGCATAGGCTGTGATTCCTAAAAAACTAATACAATTTTTTTGTCCAAACCCCTTAAATTAAAGCTGAAAATGTACACTTCGATCACATTTTGACTATTGATTTGAAATCCACTCTGTGGTGTAGTACAGAGGCAAAATTACCAAGATTTAATGATCCATTACTAAGCTGCAGAAAGTGAATAGTTTAGAATAATCTTCAAACAAATTAAATTTTGCTTAATTACATATAGTGAAACTGGAAACCCTTGAAGAAAAAACTGATTCTACTGCTTTCTAAAAATGGTTCTTTATCACTTGTCACTTTATCGTTAATTCAGTTAGCAATTGAACTATTGACAGGTTTTAGATTGATGTTTTGGATGTTACCACAGTGATACACCCTGGTTAAGACTGGTTGAAACAAAATCCAGCGATTGTAGTTAAGGTCACTTATCTCATTTTGTGATGCAAATCAAAGTTCACTTAATGGAAGTTAATCTGATGCACACTACACATTATCACTCTGCAAAATAAACATTTTGTGGTTCAGCTTAATAAATTAAATCCTCACAGAGTAGTACCCCACTGGAATTTAATTGCTATTTTTGAGTACCAAACTGCATTAAAATACAACAATTCATAAAGTGACATAAGCTGGTACAAAACGTATTGAATTGAATTGCCCCTTGGGGACAAATAAAGTTTTTGAATTGAATTGAAATTAATTTTCTTGGTCAATTAATGGACCCTCACCTCCGGGAATTCCTCATACTGCAACATGTTCTTCAGCTCCCCTTTGGTAAGTGTGAACTTGTCACCTTCTTTTCCAGAGTGCGGTAGAACACCTCAGTGAGGTTCACCATAGCTCCTTTTAGACTGGCACTCATTTTGAAGTCCTCCAATTTAAGGCATGGGAGGACAGTTAGCTGCAAAGAATTGACACTTATTGGAGACAAGCTGAGTACATGCCATATAAGTTATTTGGTTTATATTTCTTGTGCCAGGAGTAAACAGATAGAAACCATTCAGTGTAATTTACATCGATACAGAGGACCAATATTTTTCATCACCTGATGCAGAAGAAAAGCCATAATGAAACACTGAGGTTATACCAGGTGTATGTTTTAAAATACACTGGCACACAACTGATAAAATAATTTCCTGTAGATGAAACCAACATTTTAAATGATGAAAGTAGGATGCAAGACTACATTTCATAGGGTTATGCTTGTTTTGAGCAACCACCATAAACCACAGACTACACTGGCTCATATCAGTGATGTTTCAGTGCCCTGGTTTCCCTGTAAATCAAACCTCTGTTTCAGTAAGGTTAAAACTTTCCTTGTTTGGACACAGGTCTGAAGGTCTTAATTCCTTCAGATGATGCAGACATGGAAAATAGTTTTTTGCAGAGACACTGTCATTTGTATAGTACACCTGAATCATATTCAAAATAAGCAAAACATGACACAAAAAAGAGGAAGAGCAGGATCTCATCTGGACACTGACGCTAACAGGTGCTGTTGGAAGTGGCTCAAATTCAGTTCTCAGCACAATGATCACCCTATTAGTTATAGCTGCTCTCACCCATATGCAAATAAATCATGATCAGATAAGCTCCTCCCTCCAGGCAGAAACAACATCACCTGCAAAAGTGAACCACATGGCCATTTAAGGCATCCACCTCAGCGCTTAGAAATTCAAAGAACAAAAACTCCTCGCTCACTTTCATGACCTTATATGCTTCTGTTACACCATAAACTATGTGGGATTAGTTCAAATCCAAGCTGACAGTCAAATGGTCAGTAATGGGTCATGGATCAATGGATTATATTTAGTGGTGAAAAAGAAACTGCGCCCTCTTTCAGTTCTATGATTTTAACGATCTGGTCCTTACCAGGTTTAGTTAAATCTAATTTCAAATGTAAAACAAAACACAACCGATTACACTGTTATCATTTATTTAACAAAAATGAAGCCAAAATGGAGAATCCGTGTCTGAAAAAGTAAGTACGCCCCATGAATCAATTGCCTGTAGATTAACTTTTAGCATGAATTACTCTAAATTGTCTGTATGACTCCCTCAGTCTCCCATACTATTGTGGAGAAGTCTTGGCCCCCTCTTCTTTACAATGTTGCTTCAGTTCAGTTTGCGTGCATTCATTCATTCACATTCTCTTAAGGTCCCACCACAGCATTTCAGCTGGGCTGAGGTCTAGACTTTCAGAATCAGAATCTGAATCAGAATACTTTATTAATCTCCGGGGGGGAAATTACTTACTTATTAATTACTTTTACTGGGTCATTGCAGTCCCTTGATTCTTTTCTTTTTCAGCCATTCTGTTGTAGATTTGCTGGCGTGCTTGGGATCATTTATTTGACTTCGAGAATACTACAAAGTAATTCCAAATCATCACCCCTCCACCACTGTGCTTGACAGTTGGTATGAGGTGTTTGTGCTGATGAGCAGTGCACAGTCTGACCTTGGGATGGATTTGCTGGGATGTCCACTCCTGGGAAGATAAGCAGCTCTCTTGAATGTTTTCCATTTGTTAATAAAAGCCCCTTCCTCAGTGCAGAATGATAAAGTTCAGTTTATTAGGAAATGGCCTCCCTTCCCAGATTGATAGGCAGCAACAATTGCTTTTCTACGATTATAGCTGATGTCTTTCCTTCTTGGCACTGTGGTGACACACTCCTGAATGCTTCAGACCAGCAAACCGTCAAACTTCTGCACTTACAGGGCTTGGCATACAGGCTGATGATCAGTTAATCAGTTAATCAAGTACATTTGAATAGTACTACCTGCATGCTACTTAATCTCTAAATTCCTATAGAAGCAGTAATGGTGCACTTAGTTTTGATATTATAGATTATGCATTTATACGGCCCTTTGAAATACTCGTGTGCATCACAGTATAATAATCAAAATAAATGCTTAAATTTCAATTTTACAATGTCCATGAATGTTCATTTTAGCGTAAGAGCTGAGACTCTGTAATTCCTGACGTGAAACAACTAAGATTGAAAGAAGTGGAATAATGAACCAAACAGATAAGCTGTTGCAGTTCTTCCCTTTTTCCTCTCTTGGGCCTTGTTTAAGTTTATTAGGTAGGACTAATGCTTTTTAAAATATAATTTCCAAGTAAGATAGTGATTGTGCTTGAATGATAGTTCGACTTATGTAGAAATACAAATTAAATGCAGGTCAGGGAGCTGAAATTCTCGGGATGATTTGCATCAGTATCTTCTGCTGGCCAATGGAGTATGACGATATTAAATTTGCATGTTTAGTTAAAATTTACTGAATACTTAGAGAGAGTTCACCCAAAAAAAAGTCATAGAAGGTTAGTCTTTCTTCAGCTTTTCACAAGCAATTATAAAACAAATCTTAATAAGCATTTTATGAAATAGTATTATTGTGAAACAAATTAACATTCTCCAATTCAATTTGGCAAACTTAAGAATGAAAATCTAAAACAATCCCAAACCAGAGAAGCGTTTTATTTTTGGTCTGAGGAAAATAACTCTTATACATCAAACACTTTGTGTTTAGTGTGAGGGAATAAAACCATCCATTTTTGATAACTCATTAAAGCTGTTCTTAAAAAGTGTAGGTAATCACCACATTTTTCCAACTGAAATGAATGCAGTTTTCACCCATTTACATAATAATACCCATAAACTGCAATGTATGAATTATGAATGTCTATCGCTGTACAAGTCATTAAAATGAGGCACACACTGCATAGTAAATAATAATCTATACTATTACACTGCATGAAAAATAAACATTTCCATTGTGTTAAAAAATTCAGTTAAATTTACGGTAAGATGCGGGCAACTGTGACTACTGGAACTTGACCGTAAAAAAACAAGACAGAGACAATCTGTAAGCATTACTGAAGGCTTTTATAAACCTTAAATTTTATAGTGAAGAACAGGTTCTTTATGGTCAATTACCATAAAAATAGGTAGAATGTAAAGCTGTCAAAAGTACTTTAAGTCTACCATTTTATAGATTACATATAAACATGACCTGTACTAAGAAAAAAGTTACATTTGCACTTCACATATGCAGTGAAAAGTAAACAAATTTATCTTTACTACATACCAGATAACATGTCCTTTTACATGTTGCATGTGATCCCAAAAGAATAGCCTACCTGTGTGGTGTCATAATTCTCTCAGTCATGGGGTCATCTACAGGCCATTTTCAAACTAATCTGAGGTTACTCATTCAACACTGCTGGTAACTGCAAAGGTAGTTGACATTTTTAAAATAAATTTGAAATACAAAAAGAATCCAACATGTCTTCAAAATGAAAAAGGCAGATCAAATAGCATGATGTAAGCCAAAGCTCAGGAAAAAGAAATTCATCAGTAAAGAAAATAATGAAACTGTATACAACAGAAAGGGTTGTACTGTTTAATAAAAGTAATAAGGTACACCGTATGCTTCAGTAAAACAAAAAAAAACAAAAACAAAAATAAAACACCAAAAACAAATCCAGTGTATGAACGAACATGGTTGGCTAGGTTAATATTCAGAGCAAATAGCTGACATTGTGGGTGACTCAGAGAGGTTAAGATGGGCACACTTTTCCTGATGCCATTTTTTCCCCCATATATTAGGGTTTTATATGACCTCTCAAACCTAGAGTGTCTATTTAAGCGTAGCGGTTGCCGTACATAGTGTGCTCAGTAGCCAGAGAAACAAACTCCTTAAGTTCACCAGTCTGCCCAGATTCGTGTCCAGATCAGCCATCATCTTCCACTGCTTAAGGGTCCATACATTTTGCTCTACCCACAAAGATCAAAAACTTTTATTACAAGTCTTGAACAGAATAGGACCCTTTTCTTGGGGGTCATTGTTATAAAACTGTTGTTACAGTCCCTATGTCGTGTAATAATAACGTATGATACATAATCCCTCTACTGATTAGTATTCACTTTCTACAAGAATAAAGAAAAGTACAGAAAGTGAAATGGCTCATTCCAGAAGGGAGAAAATAATCCTTGTTTTACCTCTAAAGATGTCAGATGTCAGAGAGAGTGGACTCAAATGCACGACTCCAGGAGATGAGAAGATTTAAACCAAAAGTGGCTTTATTTGGCCAAAACATCAAATGCTGACTTGCATGACTATACCCCAGGACACAAAGCAAGGTCCATAAGGGCATGGTTGGATGAGTTTGATGTGGAAGAAGATGAGTGGCATGCACAGAACCCTGATCTCAACACCTTGGGGATCATCAGTGTCTGATCTGACAAATACTCTTCTGGATGAATGGGAAAAAAATCCCACAGACACACTCCAAAATCTTGTAGAAAGCCTTCCCAGAAGAGTGGAAGGTGTGGAAGGGGAGACCAACTTATTATATTAATGCCAACTGATACTGAATGGAGTGCCATTTAACTTGTGTAATGTGTAGGCAGCCCAATACTTTTGTCCATGCAGTGTAGATTACATTTTGTGCTAGGAATAATGAATTCACCTTTTGGTTGTCTGATTTGTCAGTTATGTGGGCTGTTCAGTTATGAAAATAAGCTTGTTTGAGCTGATTTACTTCATTTTCTTTATTATATCTACTATTATGCTATTACTACTGCTAACATCAAAGTAAACATTGTCTTTTTCTGCTGTTACTTCTATGTCATCTTCAATATAGAATCTGTAAATTCTATTGCATGTACTGTTTAAAAAAAAAAACAGGGGAGAGAGCTGTAGGTGAATTATATCTTGCAAGATGATTTCTAACAGCTTAACCAGGAGTGCAGCTGGATTTGTAGCTATCTGGTGGTGGCAAAGGTGTACCTTAACAGACAAGCCTGCCTCATCAGCTGACTGTAGTATTATGAAACCTGGGCCCTAAAAAGCAAGTTTGACATATTCAGAATAGTTTTCCATTATTTTAAACCAGTGAGGAAAGTTGGTTTAACAGAGAATCAATGCTGTCATAAAGAGATATGAGAATGTGATTATTTACAACTGCTATTCCTTGTAGTGTGGTGGTTTACATATTAACTTAACAAACAAAAGGTCCCTGGTTCAATTCCATGTGGGGGCACAAGCCCCTCTCACCATGGAGGGTTGGTCTCACCATAGAGGGCATCTGGCGTTAAACCTCCACCAAATTACCGATGCAGATTAATCTGCTGTGGTGACCCCTTGGGGAAAATACAAGGGAACAGCTGGAAAGTAATTCCGTTAAATTAATATTTCAATGTACATGAAACAGTTTCAGCCCTTCAGCTTCAGCCCCAGTGGTGTTTAAGGTTGGAGAGTAAAAGATTAAACATTGAAAGAGAATTCAAACATACAGTAGGCTTAGATCAGCCTATGTGTCATTTTGATATAAGAACAAATAAGTGTCTTGTTTTAGGATCATATCATTTATTGTTATATATAAGGCATATAGAAGAATAAAATTGTTTTAAGTGGCATTTAAGAATCTATATTTATTACTGATGCTCATCTGGGAAAGTAATACTTCAGAGGGAGGAGATCAGAGGGATCTTCCTGGAATGGTGATGGTACAGTAGTAGGCAGTGATTTCATACCTGCTGATCTCTGATTTCAAACATCATCTGCTCTGTAGCAGCTTAGATCTGTTAACTGAAAACCCACAGTTAACGCTGAAGTAAGCACAAATCCTGTCTAGTAGTACAGGTCTCAGAATTTGCCAAATCTCTGCCAAATTACCAATGTGGATTCATCCTCCGTGGCGATCCCTTGGGGAGAATACAAGGGAGCAGCAGACGGTACATTTTTCATGATAATAATAATAATAATAATAATAATAACAATAATAACAACAACAACAATAATAATAATTATTATTATTATTATTATTATTATGTGTAAACATTGCATTTTTTAGTCAAAATGGTCAAAATGGTAAGAAACAGATTGAGAGGAAAGAATTTGAATGCAATAATTTCAGCTCTCATTTCTTAATATTAACTGTATCTACTTTTTAGCTGAGATTTAAATCTTTCAAATGGTCCTGATTTCAATATTTTATCTTACTGCAATACAGAAAACATGACACAGAGTGAAACACCAGCCCCAGTCTTCCCTAATTGATTGGTATTCCAATAAAGAATGAAATATTCAGTGGAGCTGTGGCAGCAGGAACTTGTTCGTACGATGTAGCATGGAAAAGAATAGCAGAGTAGTAAAGGCTTTGCCTGTTGACCTTACTAGTGAAAATTTGCCCAAACTCTTCACCCTCCAGCGATCTGATAAGAGGTACCAAAACATTCGTGCCTTCACTGCCAGACTGTGCAACAGTTTCTCCCCACAAGCCATCAGACAGCACAATACTCAGGAACTGGACTGCACACACACATACACACACACGCACACACTAACAAAACACCCAAAGACTTTTTCACATTTCCTGACTTTGCATATGTAAATTCTTTTTCAAATATTCCTAAAAATGTACTGTTTAATATTTGTATTTCAATACGTTCTAGATATTTTCCTAATAGCAGTTGCACTTTATTTCTGACCAGGACAGCAAAATGGTCAGCATTCCTTGTTATTGTCTTTTTTGCCATCACTTTTTTCATTAAATGTCCTCTATTGCATTGTATATATGTTTGCACTATTGTGTTTCTTATGTGTGTTTTGTAGCTGTAGCGCTGTGGTCCTGGAGGAACATTATTATTATATTCATGCATCACCTGTACATGCTTGAATTGACAATAAAGAGCCAACCTACCTACCTAATACTGTACTGTTACATGCATCAAGCATGATGTCCTACCCTGCAGTTGGCTTCTCACCCAGTATTTTTGTTTGGTTCTCAGAGGAATATGCAGGTCAGGGATGCTGACGTCAGTCCAGGAGGCTTTCAAATAGTTTTTTATTGGAGGAAGACTGTGAAGTCATAGGTGAAGTATTTATTTAGGCAAAGGGGCAAAAGCGTGTTTTTATGTATGCAAATGGTTTGCAAATTCTGTGCCTCTGAGCAGGTCTTTGTAGAGGCAACATTATCAGATGACTTATGACTCCTAAAATTTGCCTTTGTCTACAGCTGAGGATCTAAACAGTCAGAGAAAAACTACGTTCATGTGAAATATATTAATAACCTTTCCTAAAAAGAATATTTTTGTTTCACTTTGTCTCAACACAGTGTGTTTACAGATTACAGAATTCTACTGAAAATCTCCCTTTCAGTTTATAGCATAAAAAAATATTCAGGGTTTCCTTACATCCTTTTTTATTCATTCAAGTCAGATATAATAGCACATATCAATGAGAGACTGTTTACCACCAAAAAAGCCATTTGAAAAAAAGACCAACCTTTAAATTCTTCTTTTGTTTTTTTATGACATTTTACTTCAAAAGCATCACTCAAACCTTTACCACAGTCACCCTGTCTGAAAGCTTGCATAGTCTCTTACAAGTAGGTCAAAGATGCATTTAGGGTTAAACACAATAGGGCTGCACACAATGAAGTCTTAGGTAACTTAATAAAGTCCCTTACAAAGTTGTAAAGCTTCATTTATATTGCAAGAGTGACTTGCCTAACTGGCATTTATGCAAAACTCCTCAGAAGCACGGCAGCCAGCAGACGAGGCAGGTTTGTGCATACTGTCAAAGCAGACCCAGCACCCTGCTCCCACTTGATGGTATTGATAGGGTGAGATGGAGGCAGATGGTCACCTGTGGTGACCCCTAAAGGGAACAGCCAAAAGAAGAAGAAGAAGAAGAAGTCTCAGAAGGCATTCTGGCAATAACCCTGTTCTCTCACATCTCTTTTTTGGTGCAGATATGTTGGTAATTGTTTTAAATTTGATTAATCCCTTCATTTGATCAAAGGTACACTACCAGTCAAAAGTTTGGACACACTTGGCCATAGTGGAGTATGGCCAAGCATGTCCAGATGCTTGACTGGTAGTGTATATTTGTGGATGACACTACAAACTGTGTTCACAGACCTCCAGTTCTGAAAGGTTTCTGAAAGCCCATGCAGTGATTTCCATGACAGAATGATGCCTGTTTTCAATGCAGTACTGCCTGAAGGTTCAAAGATCACAAGCACCCAGTACTGGTTTTTGGCTGTGTCCCTTTCACACAGAGACTTCCCCAGATCCTCTGATTCTTTTGATGATATCATGTACTGGAGATGATGGAAAATTCAGTGTCTTTCCATTTTTACATTGAGGAACATATTTCCAAAATTGCCTTGCAATTTGTAAGTACAGTTTCTGGCAGATTGCCGAACCTCTGCCCATCTTTACTTCTGAGATACTCTGTCTCTCTAAGGTGCTTGTTTTATAATCAGTCACATTATGGCCTGTTGCCAGTTGACCTAAATAGTTTCAACATGTTCCTGAAACTGTTTTTTTTTTTTTTTGTACCACTTACTTTTCCAGTCTTACACTACCAGTCAAAAGTTTGGACACACAAGTCCAACTTTTGACCGGTAGTGTATTTCAAAACAATATTCAAGCAGCTGGATAAGATGTGGAACAGAAAGGGGCCCCTGCTTTCAAGGCAATCATGAGCACCACCCAGTGTCTGATGAGTGTAAATATTTTGAACCTCTGAATCTAACATTTCCATCCATGTCCAACTGTGCTCTGTTCATGCAGCAACTCAGCTAAATCTGTTACTTAGCTTAGCATTAGAACACAAGAAACCTTCACCTGTAAATCAGTTAATGCCTGTTCCTGCTTTGGCTTTTCAAGACTTGTAATAAGAGTTGAATTGAGTGTTTGACCCTTATTGGCAATCAGGGGGGTAGGGGCCCTTAAACAGAGGAAGCTTATGGCTGATCTGGACAAGAGTCTGGGTGTCCTGGTGGCCTGTTGGACTTCAGGAGTTTGCTTCTGTGGTTACTAAGTTAACTATTATGGCAAAAACTCCAGGTTTGAGTTGTTATATAAAAATCCTCCTTTATTTGATAAAAATTGCATCAAGAAAAGATTCCAGTTGCAAGCTGAATCAGTTATGTGACCATCTTAACCTTTCCTAGCCATTACCTATGTCAACTATTTGCTCTGAACATAAAGAACGTTTGAGAGCTTTTAATTTCAGAAAAGTATTTTCTTATTTAATGAGAATCATGTATGAGCTTCATTAAAATAATCTATTAAACATATTCCATTGACTTCAATGCTTGTTCCTCTTTTCTTCAAATGTAGTTCCGTTACCCTTCATTTTTAATTTTACAAAATGCTCATGTGGGATTTATCACCATCATGATCACCTTTACAGGATCATCCTGAAAACTTGCTGTGACTGTGAAAGATTCTTGCCCTCAGCTTGATGGATTTAGTCAAGAATCATCGCAGGATGCTGGTGGTGACAGAATTACTACAGACATGAGTCCAAGCTCCCCCCATTACAACAAGAAAACACTGAGAAAAGACTAAATACAAAGTTACTTACAGCTGCATGGTATGTCAGAAGAGCATTACCTGCCTGATTACTCTGTACTGGCTGTAAATTTTGGTTGAGGAGGGATGATGCTATGGGGTTGTTTTTCTGGCATTAGCCTGGACCTCTAGTTCCAGTGAAGACAAAATCTTAACACTGAAGCTTGCCAAGACATTTTGGACAATATGATTCAAGGAAGGTCCATAAATGCATGGCTGGATGAGTTTAGCGTGAAAGAACTGAACTGGCATGCACAGGCCCCAGACCTCAAACCCATCCAACACCTTTGGAGTGAACTTAACTGGAGATTGCAAGCCTGGTCCTCTCATCAAACGTCAATCTCTGACCTCACAAATGCTCTTCTGGATGAATGGGCAAAAATTCCCACTGGCACATTTCAAAATCTTGTAGAAAGGCTTAACAGAAGAGTGGAAGCCTAATACTGCGAAAGGGGAGACCAGTTTCATATTATAAATGAATTATAGGTTAAAGATTAGAATGGGATGTCATAAATGTTCCTGCAGGTATAATGTGTAGGTGGTCCAGTACTTTTGTCCATTTATTGTATGTAAAGGTCCCTGGTTTGATTCCAGGCAGGGACACAAGGCCCTCTAGTCATGGAAGGTCAGGAAGGGCATCTGGTGTAAAACCTCTTCCAATTAACTGATCCAGATTAATCTATTGTGGCCACCCCATGGTGGAGAATGCAACGGAGCAGCCGAAGGTACATGGTATGAATGGCATAACACAGCTCCAGTAGGACTGAGAGTACAGTGAAAGACCAGCAGATGGCGACAAAGACTTGATGATGATCAGTTCTTCTCACAGGGTTGCCTCCAAATGGTCACTGTTTAATGAGAATGCAGTTCTAAGGATTAATTAAATTTTCCTGTTGTTTGAGTTTGTTGCTGTCTTGTTTCTGTTTTGGTTAATGTGGCTGAAATTCTTTTGACGTCATGTAGTTTTGCAAAAATACATCCGAAGGCTGTTTCTAATAATGTTGGAACCTTCAGAAAAATCCCAAATTCCCCAACTGTCTTAGTGAGAACTATATTTACAAAGTGGAAAGTTGTAACTGGCTACACTGAAGCTACCTTTCAAGTAACATAAACACTGGGTTTCTTCTCTTCCTGTTTGTTCCAAGTGCCATCAAATTAAACGTAGTCCACATCGTGTATGGTCCAAATATTTTAGTGCTTTTTGTTAGCAAGCAAGCTTACGCCTAAGAATGACAGGATATGTGCTGTCTTATTAACAATGAGAGTCAATGAAAAATTCAATATCCTGACTTTATGTTTGGAGCAATGGTTAGAAAGTGTTTGCACATGCACATATGAATGCTTGTTCCCTGAGATCAGAGTGTAATAAACTATGTTGGGGGTTGTATATGTGCAACAGCCATGTGGGTTTCACCAATGTTACAGTGTACATATCAAATCCCATAAATCCCAATTTATCTTTACTGTATGCATGTGAGCAAATGAGTTTGAATTCCCCTTCTTTTCCTTAAGAGTATATAAGAATGAATGTACAAGAGTTTAACACTAGGATGGAAGAAATCTTCATTATAATAAATTGCGACCATTAAATGAGAAACGCTCCATGTGCAAGTTCTGCTTCTTTGAAAAAAATCAACTGAAATGAGAGCATCAGAGAAGGACTGGATTTGTATTAATGTATGGAGGGGTTGTATATCACATGAATTGGAAAATGACATTGTGGAGTGGCTGTTTACTCTTTTGATGATAAAATTGTGTACAAATGTATTTTTATGCACACATGCCTTTGTTTACTTACAAGTTTGCATTGAGCTCGTGTGGAAGGGCAAAGTGTGTACTGATCCCATTACCTATTAACAGACACATTGGGTCGTCTTGTATTACCTTAAGTCTTTTGTTTGAAGTAAAACCCAGTTCTGTGGTTTTACTGCTTCGGCCTCTCTTTTTAGTTTGCATGTGCTCTCTGCTTGCTGCTAACTCTTTATTGGGAGAAGCTATCAGCACAATGGAGCAGCTCTAGGCTGGGAGGATTTTTAATTATACAAGAAGCTCTCTGAGGCTATAATCAAACATCAATGAATAACCAAAACTCACAACGACTAAGATTTCCATGCCAAACTGCACAATGAGTCATTTAACAGTTATGTCACAGTGAAATGAAAATGTCAACCCTCAAGCGGTACAAGATGATAATTCGGGTGAGCACATTATTTGGATGTATCTTCTAAAAACTATAAACATCAATAATTAATTTGGTCTACTCAGCCTTGTTCATATGAAGGTATTCAAATGGATATGTTCCTACTGGCCCAAGATGAGAAGCCATGGGCATACTGAAGACATCTGTATCACAGTACACTTCATTGCAATCATTTTTTAGGTATATCACAAACAAAATCTCACAATCTCCATTCTTTGTTGGACTGGATTGAGGTCAGGGCTCTGTGCAGTCCAGTTAAGTTCTTTCACACCAGATCCAGCCATGCTTTTATGAAGCTTAACTCTGTGCCCTTTGTGCTGGAACAGAAAATGACCTTCCCTAAACTGTTCGCACTAAGTTGAAATCATAGAGTTTTCTATCAACTGTGACTGTTTTCAAATCTAACCTGAAGAAACATCTTTTTTGTCACGTATTCAGCAGCTACTCATCTCTGGAACTGTGGATAGAGGACAAGCAGTAAGTAAGTAGTGTGAATGTTCTTTCTTTTCTGTTGTGTTTCTATATTTTATTGTAAAGTCACTTGTTTTTTTTTAACATTTGCTATATAAATAAAATGTAATTACTTACTTACATAATGTTTTGATAAGCTGGAGCAGGTTTCCCTTCACTGGAACTAAGGCGCCCAGGCCAAACCCAGAAAAAACAAACTCATAGAGTTATCCCTCCTCCATCAAACTTTACATTTAGCACATTGCAGTCAGGCAGGACTAACGATCTCTTGGCATTCACTAAATCCAGACTGCAGGACAGAGACGTGTGATTCATCACTCCAAAGAACATGTTTCCCCTGTTACAGTGGTGGTGTGCTTTAAATCTGATGCTTGGCATTGTTCTTGATTATGTAAGGCTTGAATGCAGCTGCCCAGCCATGGAAACTCATGTCATCAACCTCCTGGCACACAGTTTCTGTGCTGCTTTTTAATGTCACAGGAGGTTTTGGAACTCTTTTACGCACCAGGCACTTCAGCACTGCTTTGAGAGAGGGGACTGTCATTATTATTAAGACCAAATACACCTTAAAATTTAGTTTAGCAGAAACATTACTATATGAATACAAAAATAAATGGTCAACAACGCTTTGCTAGAAAAAGTGTTTACATTGATAACCTGATAATAAAACAGGAAAACATCCAAGATTTTTATATATATATCTATCTATCTATATATATATATATATATATATATATATATATATATATATATATATATATATAGATATA
>VUQH01035321.1:5439-19359 GCA_015106775.1 Etroplus canarensis | reverse complement strand
TGGACTGGAAAGACTAACATACATTGCCAAGGGCAAATGAAAAGACTTTGATAAACTCTGGGAACCATATATAAATATGATGACAAATGAAAGTGTTAGATTTTTATGAAATGATTTATAAATGCTGTAAAATGTAGCCCCCATTTTCTTTCTTCCTCCCCCCCCCCCCTCTTTTTTTATTTATTTTTTTTTTTATTTTTTTTTATTTTTTTTTTTTTTTTTTAATTTTTTTTATTTTTTTTATTTTTTATGATGCAAGGGTATGCCAATAAACATATTGGCAACAAAAAAAGAATTTACAGGGAAATTGAAGTGTCCAAATAAGTCACTTCAAAAACAGACGGAAAGCACTGCTGCAATGCAAGAAGCTGTGGAGTATGTCAGAATTTCTGTCCAATCCAAAAGGAACACGCAACACTTCCACAGAATATTTGACAACTCCGAGGTGAGGGTCAGCTCAGTTGGCACTGAGAAATTCAAATGGTGCATTACAGAAAGACCAGCATGAACCAAAGTCTGCCAAAGAGCACAACAGGCCTGGCTTCCAAGTGCTATACTCTATGGATCAGGAGTTATATGAGTCAGGTGGACTGAGAAATCCTGCACAAAAACTAGAGACTGTTTCCACAGGCAAAGAGAGAGAAGGCCAGGACACACAGACACACACACATGCACACTGTAATGATAGTGACTATGTTTGACTTTAAACCTATACCTCTATGTTATATTACTGCATGACTTTATGAACACTAGCATGTTCTAGGGTTAATTCCTCGGCTGGTAACAAAAATGGAATAGAGCTGCCCCTTGCTTAAACCCATTCATCTCTTTTTGTTGTGCACCTCCTAAGGAAACTAATAAAACAAGAGATTTTAAATCAAGTCAAATTAATTTGCATTTGATTCTTTAAATATATATGTTTGAGTTTTCACGACAGTGATTAGTTACATTGCCGTGCACTACTGAACAAAATATATGCATCTGTTTTCTACTACATATAGCAATAGTTGCTTGTAGTACTAAGAGCAACTTTTCAAAATACAGCCTGAAAATAAAAGCAAAATAATAAATAATTAACAGATTCCACTGTGTCATTATTTATTTTACAAAAATGAAGCCAAAATGCAGAAGAATCGAGTGAAAAAAATAAATACATCCCTTGATTCAGTGGCTTTAAGAGCCGCTTTTAGTAGCAATAACCTGAAATTATTGTTTCATGTATGACTTTATCAATCTCTCACATCATTGTGAAAAACTTTTGGCCGACGCTTTGGCCACAGCATTTCAATCAGGCTGAGGTTTGGACTTTGGATTGTAGCAACGTTTCTTCTTTTCTTTTTGAGTCATTCAGTTGCAGCTTTGCAGCTTTGCGACTGAATCACAGGATTTCTCCTGGCAGCCCATTTTTTCTAATTGTTCTCTGAGCATTGTACAGTCTGACATCCACTCCTGGGAAGATTGGCAGCTGTCTTGAATGTGTTCCACTTGTCAATAATCTTTCGCACTCTAGCTGCTTTGGTGTTAATTAAATCAACAACAGGTGCACTAGAGGGGCAACAATAAGACGACCTCCAAAACAGGAATGGTTTTACAGGTGGAAGCCACTGATGTATTTTCCCTCCTCATTTTTTCTAGCTGCTTTTTTCACTCGTTTTGCATTTGATTAGGGTTAGTGTTACTACAGGTAGAATGAAGACATACCTGGACCCTACAGAGGTTGCACAGATAGTCCAACTCCTTCAGAATGGCACATCAGTACGTGCCATTGCCAGAAGGTTTGCTGTGTCTACCAGCAGAGTCTCAAGAGCATGGAGGAGATTCCAGGAGACAGGAGAGCTGGACAGGACTGTAAAGGGTTGCTGATGGTAATCCATCAGCAGGACCAGTATCTGCTACTTTGTGCAAGGAAGAACGGGATGAGCACTGCCAGAGCCCTACAAAATGACCTCCAGCAGACCACTGCTGTGAATGTCTCTGACCAAACAATCAGAAACAGACTTCCTGAGGGTGGCCTGAGGGCTCGGCATCCTCTAGTGGGCCCTGTGCTCACTGCCTGGCACTGTGGAGTTCAATTGGCATTTGTCACAGAATACCAGAATTGGCAGGTCTGCCACTGGCACCCTGTGCTTTCACAGATGAGAGCAGGTTTACTCTGAGCACATGTGACAGATGTGAAAGGGTCTGGAGAAGCCCTGGAGAATGTTATGCTGCCTGTAACATCGTTCAGCATGACCAGTTTGGTGGTGATAGCCTGTGGAGGCCTGTGGAGACATGTACAGACCTGTGCAGGCTAGGCAACGACACCCTGACTGTCATTAAGTGTCAGGATGAAATCCTTGGACCCACTGTCAGACTCTATACTGGTGCAGTAGGTTCTAGGTTCCTCCTGGTGCACAACAATGCCTGGCCTCATGTGGCGAGAGTATGCAAGCAGTTCCTGGAGGATGAAGTAATTGATACCACTGACTGGCCCGCATGCTTGCCTGACCTAAATCCAATAGACCAGCTCTGGGACATTATGTTTCAGTTCAGCAGTGATGCCCCGGTCCGTATCTGGGAGAAGATCCCCCAGGACACCATCTGTCATCATCAGGCATGCATACAAACACCTGGGGGCCATGCAAACTACTGAGTACCATTTTGAATTGCTAAAATGAAATTTTGGCCAACTTTGATCTTCTGAGGTGTCTTTGAATTCAGCCCTCTGTGGGTTGATCATTTTTATTTCCATCAAATAATGAGGCATCCTCTCATTCCAAACACATTACCCAGTCCATATCAGTATAGACATCTAGCAGGACTTTTTTCCCCATCAAGATCTGATGTGTTTTCAAAGTGTTCCTTTAATTTTTTGAGCAGTGTTTAATGCCACAGTGCCATATGTCATACTGTATGCTGCTGTTCATGCAAGGTTGTATTTACCTAATTTTGAGAACTGTTAAGGACCAGATGATTTTTTGTTATGCCCTGATGCGTAACATCTTAGAACTCAAAGAGGGTGTGCTTTCTTGTTCATGAAAGTAAATATTCAGTTAATTTATTCATCCAGTGCTATAAACTGTGGATTAAATTGTTTCAATCTTATACATTTAATTATGAATACAGAATATTTTTTATATTTTAAATCTGATTTGATTGTTAACTTTTTCATTTTTGATTACTTGGAAAAAGTTAACTTCACACTAGTCCATCTTTTCTGGTAGCATTATAAAGCAGCCTTCCAGCGTGAGTCCCTTAAAGCACAAGTTATACAACATTCAGACAGACTGACACCTGATTACTGTTTAATGAGAGCATTGTTAAAGGGAAAAGAAGAGCAAAACAACGAGAGCAACATAAGATTTATAAAAATACAACTCACACGTTTACCCGCATTAGGATTTTACCAACATGGCCAAAGGAATGTGGATGCCTGCAGCTTTATTGTTCAACATACATGATGTGGACAAAAGCATTAGGTCCCAGTCTCATTGTTACAGGTGTATAAAATGAATCACCTAGCCACACAGTCTGCCTTTACAAACGTGTGTGAAAAAATGGGTGGTTTGAAAGAGCTCACTGAATTCCAGGGTGGTAATGTAACAGGATTCCACTGTTAGAATAAGTCAGTTTGTGAAGTCGCTCCCCTTTTAGATATTCCACAATCAACTGTGTTATAACAAAGTGAAGCATTCAGGAACCATAGCAACCCAGCCACAAAGTGGCAGATCACGTAAGGTTACAGAGTGGGGTCGAATAGAAGAACACAGGATTTATTAATACCTATAATACCTATATAAGGAAATTATATTATGTTGTTACACACTCTTACATGCAGGAGGCCAGTGAACATGCAGTGATGAGCTCAGTGAAAGAATAATGGCTGCATATCAGAGGTGCCAGAGAGAGCAATGTAGTGGTTAGGAGCCTTGCTTAAGGGCGCTTCTGCAGTGCTGGGGTGGCAACATCTCTCCAGCCTCCAATCCACTTCCATATACGTGGGTCCACAACAGGGTCTTGAATTGGGGTCCAGGTCCTCCAGGTCCACACCGATCTTGAACCGGTGACCCTCAGGAACCCTCTGGTTTCCAATCAAGTCTTCTGTCAAGTCATCTGAACCACTGCTTCAGTAGTGCTCAATCTTTACATATTGCACAAAAGTGGCCAATGCTCTGCTGATTCAGTAACTGCAGAGTGCCAAACCTCTTCTGGCATTAACATCAGCACAAAACTGTGTGTCAGAAGCTTCACAACATGGGTGTCTATGGCCAAGAGCTGCATGCAAATCTTCCTTCACCAAAGCACAATGTCAAGTGTCTGAAGAAGGGGTTTAAAACATGCCCTCCACTGGACTCTGGAGCAGTGGAAACATGTTCTCTGGAGTGATAAATCATGTTTTACATTCAGGCAGTGTGATGGATGAGTCTAAGTTGGAGAATACCAGGAGAATATTACCTGCCTGACTGCACTGTGCCAACTGTCAAGTTTGGTGAAGGAGGGATAATGCTGTGGGGTTGCTTTTCTGGGGTTGGTCTGGGTCCTATTGTTCAACTGAAGGGAATTCTTCGTTCTTCAGCTTACCAAGACAATTCTACGCTTTCAACTTTGTGGGAACAGTTTGGGTAAGACTTCTTGCTGTTTCAGCATGACTGTGCCCCCCGTGCACAAAGCAAGGTCCATAAAGTCATGGTTGGACGAGTTTGGTATGGAAGAATTTGACTGGCCCACAAAAAGCCCTGACCTCAACCCCATTCAGGACCTTTGGGATGAACTAGAACAAAGATTGTGAACCAGTGACACGGTTTCACAAGTGGACTCAAAAGCTGCAGAACGCAGTCATGTAAAGTCCATCATGCTTTAATGCAGAGAGAGCTGCTGTACAAAGTTGAGTGTGAATGTGCTACAGTGAATGCTCAGAGAGTTTTTTAAGGGTGCAGGGTGCGGGGTTTGTTCCAGAGTGGCCGATCCATTCAGTGTGGGTCTATCTGGACTTCACAGTGTTACCAGTGCATTTCCACAAATCTTCAGCAGAGAGTAAGAGTGGGTCAGACAGCAGGTCCACGTAGGGACAAGCAGGTTTCAAGGTAATTGACCTGGAGAGAATAGCAGAGAACTGTAGTAAGTGCATGACAGGCAGAGAAAAGCTGAAGCTGTTATAGCCTCAAAGGGGTCACCAACTCCATATGACTGCGTATCGGATTTATAATGGGATGTCAAAAAAGCTGCTGTAGGTATAATGTGTAGGTGGACCACATGTGACTGTGTGTTAATGAAGGGCTTATTAATTCACACATCTGACTGCTGTGCAATAGAAATTATACATGTCTGTATGAGTGAAAGAAATAGAATCTGAATAACAATACTTGTGGGAAAGAAGTTACAAGGCAGCAATTAAATTCTATTTTAAACAGATTTTTGCCACTTTATCAAAGAACATATTTTCAACAGACCTGCAGCTGCAGCTTTATTGTTCCACATATCATGAATGAGCTGCTGTAAGAGCCTCCAATCTGCTGGTTTTAAGCTTATCACCAGAGCTGAGCTGCAGGGATTGCTCCAAAAGAGCTACGAGCGCATTAAGTTGTCAGTGTGTTTTGAATGATATGCTTGTCCACTGTCAGAAAACTTCACTCAGCTATCGACCCGCACAGGATTTGGATATCTACCTTTAAAACCCCCCTTTTCATTCTTCATCCAACAGCAAATGTTTCCAAGAAGAGGTTTAGCCACCTGGTAATGCTGATAACTGCAATCTACAAAGTCACAGAGCTTTGATACTAAAAATAATAGCAACATGCTCTCTGAAAACCCATCTCATATGTTTGCCCTACAGTAATGTTACAGTCAATCTTCTAATGATATATGTTTATTATGGTTTTGTTTAGGCACTCACAACCATTGGTTAGGCTTTGAGAAGGATTGTGATCTTGGTTTCTTATAGCGAAAAACCAAAGTGACATAAAGCGTTTCACAGTTCATGTGTTTTTATGATAAGCTGCTCTGACAGGGTTATTAATTACTTTGCCTGGTGCTCTTAATCAAGAGGAAACCCACTTAAAGATGCCCTTCCTCATTATTAAGCAGTGGCAGTTCTCATGCAGTATGTGATCACTAAATGATGAAAGATTTCCAAGTGACTTGGAACACCAGTGAACCAAGCCAGATAAAAGCTTATCAATTTTCTGTCAGACATTCAGCAAATGATGGTATAAAAAGAACAGCTACTTTAAAAGGCCAATGCTGAGCAGCACACAGGTATGTGAAGCCACTGTTATCTACAAAAGAGCTCCCACTGAAATATAAGTAGTGTTATTCAGGAAAACACTCTTCCGTGTTGCACTGATTGCTCTAGGAATAATCAAAGAAAAAACCTATTCAGGCCCTTTTTTTTAACAAAGTTGTGAAATTAGGGTCTACACACCACACGCCACTCAATTTTGTTACTGACAGCACAAATCAATTTCTATTAAGTCTATTAAGTGTTGATAGTTTAAAACACACTGAGGTCTCCCTGTCTTTGAGGTGTTGGGTGCGTTCAGGTCAGATTTTCAGTCCCACATCAAAATGGGGTGCTGGGTTCACTGACAGTTTTTGACATTCATCATTCCCAGAAATTAGTGTTCATAAAACACTCCTGAAATTCCATGCAGTGATTCCCATAAATTGAGAGCAACCGAAAAGCCTTTTTCTAAAATGTTGTCGTATAGCTAGTGATTTGTGTCTATGTACACAAAGGGATGTTTTTCCAGTTTTAAAAAGCATAAAATGGGGGTGAAGGCTTGATGGTGGCATATGTCAATCAGCTCCCACACCAGAGACCACATTTTACGTCTCACTTTCTTCATTCATTACTTTACTTTTAAACTGACTTTTTATTACTTTTAAATTTAAGCTACATTGTAAGTTCTTGTGTGTCTAGATTTTACACAAAAAAAACTACTTAGTTAGAATTAGGCATACTCAATTATGTTTAGGCACCAAAAACCATTGGTTAGATTTATGTAATTAAACTATTCAGTTAGGCTTAGAAGTGAACAATTAAAACTGTTAGATTTGGACCCCAAAAACTTCTTAGTCAGGTTGAAGATAAAAAAAAGTATGTGTGTGTGTCTGCGTGTATGTGTGTGTCTGCGTTTCTGTCTGTTTGGTATGTGTGTGTGTGCCAGGGAGAGAGAGAAATCAACACAGCCTAAAGCTGGGCCTAACCTATTCTAAGAGCAGGTTAAAAACCAGATCCAAAATAATCCAAAAGCAGTCCACTGTAAGCATTTTCTAAACTTTCCAAACCTTATGGCCACATTATAGAGTCATTGTAAGATTAGATGGAGGGATAAAAGAAACTGTGATGGCCTAAATCTACAAAAGAACTGTGCTCCAAAATGCTGGAACAACACGTCTGCCAAATAACCTGAAAAGCTGATGTATCCAGGAGAACTGGCACTGCTTTAAAGACAAAAGAACCAAAATCAAATATTGATTCCATCTATTTTTTCTGTGTACTGAAACAAAAAAAATATTCATTGCATTATTTATGAAAGCATCCTCACTTTTCTTTTAGTGACATTTTCAGAGTTCTGTGTGTGTGTGTGTGTGTGTGTGTGTGTGTGTATTTATAGCTTACTGTCCCAGATCCTAGTGGCTGAGTCTCTGACTCCACAGCCAAACTTCCTGTTTTAGGCAGTTGTGGCTCTTTACCATTTTTTTTTTTTTTCTGTGGCCAGGTCTGGGCAGATTTTTTTCATTGTGGAATAAGAATAAAGAAAAGAGTTCATAAGTTTGTGAGCTCCTGTCACAGAGAAGAGCTTATAGCTGTTACCACATCACTGTAAAATATGAATGCATGCTGCAGCATTAACAGTATTTCTTTAAACTGGAGCAAACCACCCCCCTCTCTGGTTTGGATTCAGCCCCTTAATGCCGTGCTCATTTTTGCTCAACTTTGTTTGTAAAAAAAAATAAATGATGAATTCTGGAAAGATTTGTTGCTTCTGTTTATTGTCATTGCCAGACTGTTTGCGTATTTCTTCTTACTTTAGTGTACCTGCAGCCAACAGAGTGACTCAGACAGGTTATCTCAAACATCCACAAATCAGCAGTTAAAAAATGCTGTTGCAACATATTTGCCGACTCACTAACTACTGTTGAATATGAGTCACATGCGTGTTGGTTAGTTCCAACTTATGACACATGTTCCTCTTTGTTGTTTTGCCTTTGTTAAATGTACTCGTGATTTTCCAGACCTTTCCCCTTGACAATGCCCCTTTGCCTTTTTGTCACACAATGACTTGGAAGTTTAATGTGCTGACTAATGCCTATCAGTGTTAAACTATCTTCGTTGTAAGTTTTCATTGATGACTCATTCAATTTAAAGGCTTCTCCTTGGTCTTTGTCTGACTTTGCCTGTTTCACATACATGTGAAAAAGAAAGTTATTCTTTGCAGTCCTGTAGAAATCTAAGCACAAACTTACTGCTTATTCAGTGCCTTGCAAATCATACGCCTTGAACTTTTACACATTTTGTCACATTACAATGACAAATGTAAATGCATTTGATTGGGATTTTATGTGATAGACCAATAGAAAGTGGTGCACAATTGTGAAGTGGAACTAAAATGACTCATGGTTTTCAAAATTTTCAGCACATAAAAATCTTAAAAATGTGGCATGCATATATATATTCAGCACCCCTGACTCAATACTTTCACTGCAACGAGCTGTAGGTCTTTTGAGGCGACTCTACCAGCTTTGCACGTCTAGAGAGTGAAATTTTTGCCCATTTTTCTTTGGGAAATAGTTCAAGCTCAGTCACATTGGATGGAGAGCATCTGTGAACAGCAATGTTCAAATTTTGTCACAGATTCTCTGTCAGATTTAGGTCTGGACTTTGACTGGGCCATTCAACATGAGCTGTCCCTCTGATGGACTCATTTCTAATCCTGTCCGTCCTGGTCACTCCCAGTGAAAATTTGCCACCTCTGGCTCTGCCTCCTGTCTTTTAATCCGTGCCACAGTCTCCAGACCATACATCATAGCAGGTCTCACTACTGTCTTGTAAACCTTCCCTTTCACTCTTGCTGCTATCCTTCTGTCACAAAGCACCCCTGACGCTCATCTCCACCCACTCCACCCTGCCTGAACTCTCTTCTTCACCTCTCTTGTGCTCTGTCTGTTGCTTTGGATGGTTGATCCCAGGTATTTAAACTCATCCATCTTCACTACCTCTACTCCATGCATCTTCACCATTCCACCTGCCTCCTGCTCATTTACACACATGTACCCTGTCTTGTTTCTACTGACTTTCACTCCTCTTCTCTCCAGTGCATACCTTCACCTCTCAAGGCTCTCTTCCACCTCCTCACTAGAGATCACAATGTCATCTGCAAACATATAAAATTAATGAAGAGTAAGTAGATTAGTGGCTGATACAATTGCCTTATAAGCAAAAGGTCTCTGGTTTGGTTCAAGGTGGGGACACTAGTCCCTCTCACCATGAAAGGGTTGCGTCAGGAAGGGCATCCAGTGTAAAACCTCTGCCAAATTACCAATTATTCCACCATGGCAATCCCTTGGGAAGAATACAAGGGAGCAACTGAAGGTACATTTTAAGAATAAGAAAAACTTTGCATCAAACCCAAATCGTAAACATAATTAATACAAAACCAATCTCAAACATGTTGGGACACAGTGTATAGTGTAAATAAAAACACAATGATCTGTAAATCTCATAAATCAATACTCGCAAAAGAACATAGAAAACAAATATTGAAATACAGACATTTTACTTTTTCAAGAAAAATACTAGCTCGTCTGTCGTCGATGGCAGCAACACGTCTCCAAAAGGTTGGGACAGGTTCATGTTTCCCACTGTGCAGCATCCCCCCTTCTTTTAACAACAGTCTGTAAACATCTGGGAATTGATGAGACCAGCTGCTGGACCTTGGGGAGAGGAATGTTGTCCCATTCTTGTCTGATATAGGATTCCAGTTGTTCAACAGTACTGGGTCTTCTTTGTGGTATTTTGTATTTAATGACATACCAAATGTTTTCAGTTGCTGAAAGGTCTGGACTGCAGGCAAGCCCATCCAGCACCCAGACTATTCTACTATGAAGCCATGCTGTTGGACTAGCTGCAGTATGTGGTTTGGCATTGTCTTGCTGAAATAAGCAAGGCCTTCCCTGAAAAAGACGTAATCTGGAGGGGCGCATATGTTGCTCTAAAAACTGCATATATCTTTCAGCATTGATGGTGCCTTTCCAGATGTTCAAGTTGCCAGTACCATAGGCACTTATGCACCCCTAAACTAAACTTTTGAACTGAGCGCTGATAATAAGCTGGATGGTCTCTCTCTTCTTTAGTCCAGAGGACTCAGCGCCCATGATGTCCAAAAGAGTTATAAATGTCCATTTGTTTTGCATGACAGAACTTTAACCTGCATGTGTGGATGGTATTGCCAACTTTGTTCACATACAGTGATTTGTGGAAGTGTTCCTGAGTTCATTCAGTAATTTCCAACATCCCTGTTGATAATGCGGTGCTGCCTGAGGACCCAAAGTAAAGTAGCATTCTATATTTGTTTTCAGCTGCATCTCTTGCATACAGGGATGTTTCCATGTGGTAATTTTTTGATGATATTATGTACTATAGTTAATGGAATGTTCAAAGTCTTTGCAATTTATACTGAAATTCTAATGTGTGTCATGGCTTGTCTGGGTGCGAACTCACATGCAGGACGCAGGTGTAAAAGTCAAACAGTTTTTATTAATAAACAAGACAGTCTGCTTGCGGAGCGAAGGCAGGGCGAAGCCGGCAGGAAGGCTCAGCGGCAGACGATGTAGCAAGAGCTCGGCCAGAGCTCGGAGAAAGGCAAGGATGTGAAGAGTAAACAGCTGCTGCAGCTCAGGAGCGAGGGAAGGCAGCAGCGTCAGGAAACACTCAACGATCTTAAGAATAGCTCTCCAGGTCGCTAGATGGATGAGCGACAGGTGCAGCAGCCAGGACTCCCAGGTGAGCCCCGCAGGTAATTAGGTCAGGGTCGCCACACCTCCTGGAGAGCAATAGGGAGAGAGAGAGAAAAGAGGGAGGAGAGAGAACACGCAGACAAAACAACAACAAAGCACACATGACAGGCCGACCAGGAGGCGGAGGTCATGACAATGTGCTCTTTTTATTCGCAATCATATTACTGGCCTGTTGCCAATTAGCTTTAGTTGCAACATGTACCTCCAGCTCTTTCCTTTTAGTCTCATTTAGTTTTCCAGTCTTTTGTTGCCCTTGTCCCAACTTTTTTGAGACGTGTTGTGGCCATCAAATTCAAGATGAGCTGGTATGTTACATGAACTAGTAAAATGTCTCACTTCCAACATTTGATATGTTTTCTATGTTTGTTGGTGAGTAAAATATTGGTTTATGGGTTTTGCAAATTGCTGGATTGTGTCTCAACTTTTTTGGAACTGGAGTTGTACTAATAAAAAAAAAGCAATAAAGAGAATTACAACAGAAAACATATGCATAAAATTTTAAAAATGCAAAAAAAATTTAAAAGTGCAAGATATGATAAGAGGACAATAAAGAAAAGATAAAGGGAGTAAATGATTCTGCAAGCATTATCTTCTTGGGGAGGTGGTGTCGAAGTTGAGAGGTTCTGACCTGTAGGTTCAAGCCTGAGGCCTCATTTGAAGATCTAAGACTGTAAACTGACTCTAACAGGGTCATTTCAGCTCTAGACTCAGACATGATTTAAACATCATCAGTAAACAGGAAGTCTGTAGAGAGAAGCCACAGTTGGGGATTTTATACCAGAAAGGAGAGGAGCCTTGAGAAATTAAAGCATGGATGACTTTTTCCAGGTTAGAGATTAAGGTTAGTCAGAGGTGGGAAGTAACAACATTACTGTACGTAAGTAGAGTTTAGAGGTGTCTGCACTTTACTTATTTTTCCTGTTAACTTTTTACTTTGACTCCCTACATTTAACTCACAAATTTTGACTGTCAAAACAGGCTCCTAACATTAGGGTTGACCTATAATTTGAAAGGGTTACTGATTAGTTCCCATGACTGCACATCTTCATGGCATTAACCTGATATGACCCTACATGGAGGGAACAAAAAAACATAAAAGACAATCCTGTTGGTGGATCCATCAGCAGTGATTATTAAACGTGACTGACATGAAAGAGACAAGAAACAGCAAATGGAGCTAGTTTCTTTATTCTGCCTTCTTTTTATACTATATTAATGCGACACGATGAAGTACAGATGAAAAATAATCAATAAATACAATCTATAAATCACTTAATGTTCATAATATTGTGGCTTTGTACCTTTTAAAGCAGAGATTTGAAGAAGACTTTGAAGAACAGATGTCACATAATTTATGACACAAAGCTGTGCAGAAAATGCTTTCATCCTGCCTTAAGCCTGTTGTTATTCAATTTAAGATTGTTTACACTTCACTGGTCTAACTTAGATTAGCTGCTGTTAACAGTGGTCTTGACCCATGTGATCATTGTAAACTGTATTTGGGGACTTTGTATAATATGTTTAGGTCATGTCTGAAGTTATCAGCCTTTTGGTGTTTAGTTCTTAAAATCTTTTCAAAAATTTCTGGACAGACTATTGCTCCATCAAGCACTATGTTAATATTTGGGGTAACTCCTCCAAACGTAAATCTAAGCAAAGCCCGGGCTGACATCATTGCCTTTTGTCCAATCCTGGCTGGAAGGCTCAGTCGAGGAAAACAGAAGAACTCCTCACCTCCAAACTCCGGACATTGGATTAAGGATGTCACGTATTACTTCCAACTGGAAAAGATCTGCTCTTTTACCAAATATTTCCAAGCATAACAATGGACATTTAAGACTAGGCTCAAAACGTTCCTTTTTGATGAAGCTCACAGTTAGGGCTCAGTTATGCTGCAATAGGTTTAGGCTGCTGGGGGGCTTCTTATGATCTGCTGGCATTTCTTCTCCACCCACCTCTTTTCACCCCCCATGCATTTATTTGCTACTGCTGCATGTCCTTAAATGTTGTCTTCTCTCTCCCTTAGTCTGTGTCTCTTTGCTCTCCTTTCTCTCTTCTCTCTCCCCTCACCCCCAACTGGTCAAGGCAGATGGCTGCCCCTCCCTGAGCCTGGTTCAGCTGGAGGTCTCTTCCTGTTAAAATGGAGTTCTTCCTTCCCACAGTCGCAGAGTGGTTGCTCATAGGGGGATCGTCTGATTGTTGGGGTTTTCTCTCTAATACTGTAGGGTCTTTACCTTACAGTGTGAAGCGCCTTGATGCAGCTTTTGTTGTGACTTGGCGCAATATAAATAAAACTGATAAAATTGTTAATTGGCACAGTAAACCTTTTTTCTTCTTCTTCATCTTCTAGCTTGTCTGGCTCTTTGTTTTATTTCATTTTTTGTTATACTCTTAATAAAGATCCGTTGTTTTTTTTAAAATAGAAATGTACTTCAAAGAGTTACTTTTTACTTTTATACTTCAAGTAGATTTCCAAGCCTGCACTTTTTCAGTCTTACTTGAGTAAAAAGGCTCAACTTCAAGCGGAATCTTTTTTAACACAAGTATCATTACTTCTACTTGAGTAAAGAACATTTGTGCTTTTGCCACCTGTGAGATTAGTTGACTGATAATTATTATTCATTTTATTATTGGTCATCGTTTGAAAAAAAAGACTAACGATGAAGGGAAGGTATTAAAAGCAACAGTAGGTTTGGCGCACAGCATTAAGTTGTGGTTTGCAAGCATCTTTTGGAAATGCTCAGTCATCGTAATTATTATAGACTGTATATGGGTGCCGTGACAGCTCTTCTGAAGGAAAGCCAACATGTCTTGGAAATGGGTGCTGACATCTCGCGGTGGTGGTGTCATCGCCAATCAGAGCCTGTGCAGTCTGGAAGATTCTTTCAGTTTCCTGAAACTGCTGCTATGTTTGGAGTCGTA